>SSNS01000438.1:352241-438304 GCA_006937985.1 Aphyosemion australe
ACACGCACACACAAACACGCGCACACACACACACACACACAAACACACGCACACGCACACACACACACGCACACGCATGCACACATAAACACAAACACACACACACAAACACACACACGCACACACAAACACGCGCACACACACACACACACACAAAACACACACACACACACACACACACACACACACACACACACACACACACACACACACACACACACACACACACAAGAAAGCAACACAACCACAACTCTTCCAGGTGTCCTCTCTCTCTCTCTCTCTCTCTCTCTCTCTGTGTGTGTGTGTGTGTGTGTGTGTGTGTGTGTGTGTGTGTGTGTGTTAATGTCAGTTAACCTCCCACCAGACAAAATGGTAATTGTCCTTTATTTATACAACGCCCTTTAGGGTTCTACAACCCCCCAAGGCGTTTTACAAGCCAGTCATTCACCCATTCACACACTGGTGATGATGAGCTACACCGTAGCCACAGCTGCCCTTGGGCGCTCTGACAGAAGTGAGGCTGCCGATCACAGACACCACTGGTCCCTCTGAGTCTGACCACCAGCAGCACGCAAAGCAGGTGAAGTGTCTTGCCCAAGGACACAAGTGCGACACATGGGACGTGAACCTGGAACCAGCTGGGTACTTAACTCCTCTGCCACAAAAACCAGTCAGACAACCTGATGTTTGTGCCAAAAACCAACCTCTAGAACCCAAACCCAGGTCCAGAACCTGCAGAACTCTCTCTTCTCACCAATGATCAGAAACAGTAAACAGAGTCAGACCTGCGGCAGCTTCTGTCCAATGCAGACGTCACACAGGCGGTGGATGGTGTACATGTCCAGGAGATCCGTTTAAGCCCTGCAGAACCACTCATCTATCTGAACCTTTGCAAACTTGGACCAGCACCAGGAACAGGACCAGTTCAGGACTCACAGAACCAAGCCATGCCGGATTCCACTGTGGTTCAAGTCAGGTTCAGATTGGCAGACAAGGAATCAGGTCTAAACATGATCCAGATGGTACAGAACCATAACTGGGATGATAAAAGTCCACATTTCTAGATTGAGATCAATTTAAATCCGGAATTCAGAGACATGCATAACACTGTATACAAGAACCAGAACCGATCCAGGTCCAACTGGTTGGAAAAAACAGTGTGACCAGAGCGTAAATCCTGAGCTGGACTGGAAGTGTGTGTGTGGGAACCAACAGACAGAATAATGGCAGGAAGCACACACACACACACACACACACACACACACACACACAGAAACATATGAAAACAGTGGATGTGTTGCTGTGATAAGACACACACTTCCTGAACACACACTTCTGCACATCCGTGGGTTCCATCAACAACTCTGGACCTAAAACCAGGTCCAGGCTAACCAGAGTCTTCCAAGGGTCCTACTTAGAAAGCAGAACATACAAGATGCCTTCAAACTGTCCACAGATGTCCTTCCTGTTGCCAACTTGTCTGTTTGGACATTGTGATGGGATGTGGACTAAGTTAGTGGGTTTTCTGGTCCTAAAGCAGCAGCAACTTCACTCCATAATTAATCAGATCTGAGTGTTGAAAAAGGAGAAAGAGGAAAAGAACGAGGCAGTAGGCATGGACCAGTTCATTTGGATGCTCCCTGTCTGGTCCTGAGGACCTGCTTGGGTTATGTTTTTCAGGATTGAGGATCACATATGAGTATCGGCGTCACTCAACCTATGCCCTAAACCTAGGGGGCGCTCAAGAAAACATGGAAGGGAGGGGAGGATTCCTGGCGAGGATCAAGAAGAAGCCCTCCAGATTTCCAGCCTTTCCTGGAAAGGTTCTTCCAGTCTGGGGCAAGATGTGTTTATGACCGAAGACTTGGCTGGATCTTGTTTCTGGTTCTGTTTTCCTGTTTGGACTAACTGTTGGAGCCTTTGGAAGTATAAAAAGTTGGGGAGGAGTTTCTAGACACAGTATAAACATTGTGCTCCTGCTCCAGATAACATGGATGTGACTGTCCGTGTATGTTGTGGCCCTTTTCTACCAGCACCTATTCTGCACGACCTGATCCGGATCGGCCCAAAATATTTCAAGGACCAATTTCAACGTGGTTCCAAGGCTACTGAGCAAGGCCAAAAATGAGTCATTGGTTGGCTAGGGAGGTGGAGTCACTGGTTGTCCCATAGTGCTCCACCGTGTTACCTGCACTCTTTTGTGGGGTCTCTTCTTGTCAGAGTCAGAAAAAAACAATGACTAAGCAGAATGTTCCACATTGCTGCCATTTCCTCCATTACTGTGTTGAGTTATATTTGTGTGTAATATGACCTCATGCTACCTTTCCTAAATCTGAACCCCACGCTTTCACTAGAGCTGTTTTTCAGCTGTAACAGAAGAGGTGTGTTGCTTTCTTCTCTCTCTCTCTGTGTGTGTGTGTGTGTGTGTGTGTGTGTGTGTGTGTGTGTGTGTGTGTGTGTGTGTGTGTGTGTTCTGTCTTCACAAACCCCCAGTGAGTCGTGACAGATGGCTGCTCATACTGATCCAGGTTCTGTTGGAGGTTTCTTCCTGTTAAAGGGCAGTTTTCCTCTCCACTGTCGCTGCATGCTTGCTCAGTTTGAGGATCCAAATTTTCATTTTAAAAAAGTAACGCAATAGTTACTTTTCCTGGTAATTAGTTACTTTTATAATATTGTAACTGATTTACTAACTCCGTTTCTTTTCAGACCACCAAGAACAAAGACCAAAAGTAATTAAAGTTACTAATTACTTTTTTAAAGTAACTTGCCCAACACTGCCACTAACCTTCACCCACAATGACTTCTTTTGTTGTCCCAAAATCTGGATTTTACGCTTCTTTCAGGAACCTGAATTCATTTTGCTGAGTTGCTTCAGTTTTCTGAGCTTCTTCCTCTCGGTTGTGTAACTTATGACTCACTGATGTAGGAGAAGGATTTCGTTTTCCCTGATTCTGTCTCATTCCGACTGCAGATGTGAGCATTAGATGGAGAAGATGAACGTTTTCCTCTTCTCTGTGCCATGATCCACCACTCGCTGAAGTTCAATAAGGATTTTTTAAGAAGGGGGCTCCTTCTACCACCATCTCTGGTGGTTTAGCATCAACCATAAAACTCATTTTAACTTTAAAAAGCCATAATAAACTCCGGAGCACACGGTGACAGCATGATTGATCTCCTGCTGTGTGGCAGACATGCTCTTTGGCTCTTAAATCTGACAGCATGAAACCCAATTAGAGCATCTGTTTTCATGTACTTTCATTTTTCTGTCTTTTTCTTTACTGCAGCATATTTATTTATTTATTTGGCTGATTTCTACTTTGGTCATATCTAGTTGTTTTGTTGTGCTGGAGTTAACTTTGACCCGATCTGATTTGGGTCCTGGACCGACCAGTAGGACCTAACTCTCTAAACCATCTCAATCCTGTCATGACCCAAGTTCTGAAGAGGTTCTCGTGATTCTGCTGAGTACTCACCACAAGTCTCTGTGTGGACACAAAGCTGCAGACGGTGGTGTTGGACGAGACCGGGCCGAGAGGCTGCCTGGATGCTGTGCTGAGCTGCACATTCTCTTTGGGTCCAGTATCACTGGAGCAGGTGCTGCTGGACTGGTTAGTTGTGGTGCTGATGCTGGTACTGCAGATCTGGTCGGTATCTGGTGCTGATTCCAGAGTCTTTCCAAGGTCGGCTGCAAGAAACCCACCTTCATCATCATTGTCACCTACAGCCTCATGCCAGGACCAAGCACTGTTCTTCCAAAACATCTTGCCCGTTGATCCAGTCTGAACCGGTCAGGTGGGCAGAACAAGGCCAGAACTAATGGGACAGAACCTCCAACTGATGAAAAATGTTTAATAACCAGTTTTTCTCACTCCAAGTCTTCAAGTGTGAAAAAACAATAAACCAAGTGAACCGAACGCCCATCAGCCAGCAGGTCAGATGATTAGACCAGAACCAAACCTGACACATCTGTAAGGGTCCAAGAACATCTCAGTCAACAAGAGGCACAAAGCTGGTCCAAAACATCAAAGCTTGAACTAGAGCTGAGTCCTGCATTCCTGGAGGAACCAGAACCACAGAGCAGAACGTCAGTCCAGAAGCTGCCTGATGTCCCGTCTCTCCGACACCACCCTCTGATCTTCTTCTGCTGTAAACGAGTGTCACATCTCACTGTGATGTCAGGGGGGGTGGGAGCATTCAGCCACATAGGCTCAGAGGTACTCTGAAGGTCACATGGTTACCGGGCCGCTTCTCATTACCATGGAAACCATGACACCCCCCCAACTCAGGGGAGAGAGAGAGAGAGGCGGAGAGGGGAAGAGGGACGGAGGATCCATCTGGATCCTTGCTGGCTTATAAACCTGGTCTATGTCCATCAGATTTTATGTGAGAGGAAACCATTCATGACTCAATGGAGCCAGAACCAGAACCAAAACCACAACTAGAACCAGAACCAGAAAGCTGCTCAGACTAAAGCAGAAACCAGCAGCTGCCCACTTCATTCTCATGATTCATCCAGTTCAGTCCATTTAGCCGCAAACACGTGATCGACTCTGACACAATTTCTGCTTCGCTGCTCAGCTCGACTTCAGAACACGCACGCACGCACGCACGCACACACACACACACACACACACACACATTCTCAATAATTCATTATTCTAACTCTGGGTTTCTCTTTCTTAGCCACAGCTGTCCTCGTGGTGTCGTGTAGTTTATATATATTTACGTGTGTGCGTGTGTGTGTGCTACACATTAATAAATAAATCCAGGCGTTGTGACTTGATGCATGAAACAAAACAGGCCAATCAGGAGTACCAACCCTTAGCACTAACCAATCACAGTGCAGCTTGAGAGTGACCTCACCTCCCAACCCCATCTCCTGGCCAAGAGCCCCTGGAAGGCTCATTTTTGATCTGCTTGTTGGTGATGTCACTCGCAGATGTTTGCTCCACCCATACTCCTCCTCCAAAAGCTGAAACCAACCAGAGACCTGCTACCAAAACAGAGGGGGTGGGGCCAATACGTTTTTCAGGTAACATGACCAGCTACTGAAAAATTTGGAGTTTAAACAACACTAGAACACCTGTCTCCATTTCTACTACACCTTGACAGGAATCTATCGAATGTTCCCTACAGCCAATCAGAGAGCAGGAATTGTTTTTAACCAACCTGTGAAGATGAGATGAGTGAGCCAATCCCAAAGCTCATACATCCAATCAGCTGGCTACGCCTAAGGAGGAACACAGACAGGTGTATCAGACAAGAAATAGGCTCCACCCACTGTCAGTTTAATTGTCACATTGGGGCCCTGTATTGTGTGTATTGGGACTGGGATTTAAACACCATAGCCAGGTCAGAGCCATGTTGGGTTTTTCCCAGTCACATGATTCAAGTGGGCATGGTCAGGTTTCAGGAACCCTGGTGTAGACTCAATCCTCCAGAGTCCAGTGAGTCACTGATGAAAGATCTTTGTCATTTACCTGATGTCAGGGAGTCGTCTGAACACTGAGACCAACAACCTGCCCTGGAGGAGGGGCTTCGTCACACACCTGTGGTACAACAACAAACATTCTGAAGTTATCTGGGAGGTTTCATTTGGACGTTAGATGAAAGCATATTGGACAGTTTGATCTTAAATTCTGAATCTGAACTCTCCAGCAGGCGAATCTGAAGGGTTTCAGGAAACAGGAACAGGTCCATCAATTACCTGATCCAGGACCTGACAGATGTTTCATTCTTCAGCACACCATCTGTCCTCTGACAAAGCATCAGAGGACAGATGGTTGGCTGTCAGGAAGTCATCTGAGCAAGTTCTCCTTAGAGCTCAGCATCTTCAGCAGTTTGGGATCATGTGACAGATAACTAAAGAACATCCCCAACCAAGCTCTGAAACCTCCTTCAGGTCTGGAGAACTTCCTGTCTTCAGGTGTGTGAGGTCATCATTCAGCTTATGTCATTGGTCAGTGTGTGATGTATTCAGTGTGTGTGATGTCTGTGGTGATTATGGGGCAGCATCTCACAGTGTGAAGTTCTGGTCATATTCCGGGTTCTTGTTGTTTGGAACGATTTGTGTCTTCATGATCCGAATTTCATGGTCAAGGTCAGAGGTCACACTCAGCTGTGAACACACACACGAACATAAAGTTGCTGTGGGACGAGAAGTATCTGCTGATGAACACATTTACTTTCTCACCTTCACATACGAGTCACATGACTTGTGGGATTTTTCCATCAGCCCCTTGGCCCTGTTGACTACAGAGACACGAGTTAATAGGTTAATGGCCTCATACCTGAGGATCAATCCCTTTCAGCTGATTGGCTGATCCATTTCCTTACTGTGAATAAGCAGTTGCTCCGCCTCCACAGTGATGGACAGCTGCAGCTGACCTTCAGAGAGGAACAAACATTTAACAGACAGCCAGATGATGATGATTGGGGCGACAGTGGCATTGGAGTTAAGTGGACGCCCCGCAATCGGAAGGTCGCGGGTTCGCGTCCCACTCGGTCTGTCACCGTCGTTGTGTCCTTGGGCAAGACACTTAACCCGAATTGCCTCTGTTGGTGGTGGTCAGAGGGGCCGATGGCGCAACAATGCAGCCTCGCTTCTGTCAGACCGCCCCAGGGCGGCTGTGGCTACTCGGTAGCTTACCATCATCAGCAGTGTGTGAATGTGAGAGTGCATGCAGCGTCTTTGAGTGTCCTAACAAAGCATTATATAAATTCGATGAATTATTATTATTATTATTATTATTATGATGGTAAATGGCCTGTATTTGTATAGCGCCTTCTTAGGGTTCTACAACCCCCCAACAGAATCAGTCATCCACACGCTGATGATGATGAGCTACAATGTAGCCACAGCTGCCCTGGGACGCACTGACAGAGGCGAGGCTGCTGGGCACAGGTGCCACCGGTCCCTCTGACCTCCACCAGCAGGTAAGGTGGGTTCAAGTGTCTTGCCCAAGGACACAACAGCAGCATTCTCTGACGGGGATCAAACCTGCAACCTTCCGATTACTGGACAACCCACTCTACCTCCTGAGCTGCTGCTGCCCCAATAAAACAGGGGCATCATGATGATGATGATGATGATGATGATGATGATGATTTATTGACCCTACCTCTCCCTCTGAATACAGATGGGTGGATCCTCCCCCTGGTCCTAGTCCTGGTTCTAGTCCTGGTCCTGGTTCCAAACCTGTTCTTCTGCAACGCCTCTTCTAATCTCCACAATCCTGAACCCATAATCCGTTCAGAACTTCTCCTGGTTCTGGCCACTGTAGGCTGATCTGGCGTAGTTCTGGACCTGACCTGGAACCAAGGCTGACAGATTAGTGGGATGTTTTTCTCCAGGGTCAGGACTCAATTACGTCAACTGACCTGAGAGGTTCTGGTTTGTTGGTTCTGGTTTTGAAGTATCTCTGTGAACACTGGTCCAGTTCGGTCCACTCCAGGCCCTCTGATCAGATGTGGGTTCTGTTTCTTGATCTGTGCTGGGTTCTGGTTTCTGGTCTTCCTGATCTGAGCCATTCTGACCTCTTGCTGGCAGAACTTCACCTGAACTCCAGATCCTGATCTAGCTGCAGACCGGACTGTGGTTCTGGTCCTGGTCCTGGTTCTGGTCTGTGAAACCCTGCAGAAGGACAGAGAGCATCAGATTCTGGAACTGTCATTTCTGGTCAGTGTCCAACACTGAGGTCTTCTCACCATCTCTGCTCTTTGGTCAGGTTCTGGGTTGTTCTTGTAATGTGGAGATCCTCTCCTGGATCTCTGTTCTCCTTCCAGCCCTGGTCTTTTCTTCTCTTCATCTCATGCTCCTCCTCGTTCCTCCTTCTGTATGCTGCAGACAGCTGGGCCTCAAGGTGCAGCTGAAGATCAGCTCCACCACAGGGCCTATAGCAGACAGCATGTTATAAAAGCCACCAACAGGGGGGGCTGCTGCCCTTGTTCTAGTCCTGGGATCATTGTTCTAAGACCTGTTTGGTCAGACAAATCAGCACAAGGCTAAGATGTAAACATCTCCCAGCATGCATTGCTTCTGGTTTCTGCAGTCAGGTTGACTGATGTCTGGACTCAGGATGGTTCTGAACCAGAATCTAAACAGCAGTTTGGTTGTTTTTCTTCTGGTTTGTTGTGTTTTTAGTTAGTTGAGTTTATGAGTCACGTAACAACATGTCACAGATTTATGCTCCACTAAAGGCTGGGGTTAGATTCACAACATCTTTGAATGCTTTGCTGTAAAATAGTCTCTGTTTATTTAATATAGTTTTATCAATGTTTTTAATATCATGTAACTGATGATCTCAGAAAAAAACGAGTAAAAGGTCTCTGAGGAGCAAAGATGTCTGACTCAGAAACAACAGGTGAGAGTTAAAGAACATCAAGGCTACTCACTTCCATCCTGGAGGAGGAGGAGCTCATGTCCAACAACCACAGGCCTGAGTACCAACAGACTCATCCAGGCCTATAAGACCTGCAGGTAAACCTGAGTGAATTCATGGAGGATCATCAGCATAACACTGAAAATTTATCCTGTGATTCTAATAATTTGACCCAGTAGAATCTAATTTAGAGTCAAGAGTTTTGGACGGATAAAGATCAGATCAGCAAGGGAGAAGCTGCCTGACACAGATCAGGTTCTAAATCTGTCCCGTTAATGATCCGGTGGCACCAGTGGGGGGAGGGGGTGGTTTAGGCAACCTGGGCTTGTTCTTCTTTATTAATGATGAATTAAAGACTCAGTTCCAGCTGTGTGGAGGACGTTCTTCTAGGCTAACAGGAGATCTGCAGGTCTAAAGATCTAAAGTCTGTTTTAGCAGCTCTGAGTGAAACCATGGAGATACACTTCATCCTCAAAAATGAACTGATTGAAACTGACTCATGAACAACATCACCAGTGAGGAGGAGGTCACATTTAGGCTGCTGCCCTGCAGGACTGGAGATTCTAGAAAGTCCATCTGAAGTCAACCATGAAATAACAAGAAGAGAAGCTCATTGTGCTGATTTAACAGATTAACACACACACACATGCACGCACACATGCACGCACACACACGCACGCACTCACATGCACGCACACACACACACATACATGCATGCACACACACACACATACATGCACGCACACACACGCACACATACACATGCACGCACGCACACACACACACGCACTCACATGCACGCACACACACACACATACATGCACGCACACACACGCACACATACACATGCACGCGCACACACACACATACATGCACGCACACCCACACCCACACACGCACGCACACACACACACATATATACACACATACACNGTTTTTAGCACTGTGTACTTTTTAATAACTTTTTATTTTTATTTTATTTTTATTGGAGCTCGACTGCTGCTCGACTGCTGCCTGTTTTACCTTCTTTCTGTCTGCTTCAACCTGCATCATGCCTTCTTTCTGTCTGCTTCAACCTGCATCATGCCTCTCACCTGCAGCCCTGGGTGTGTCGGCTGTGTGAGGCTGAGCCAGAAAGTTCTGGAGCTGGAGCAGAGGATCTCCACGCTCCACCAAATCCAGGACCACGAGCGCGACGTGGACATTCTTTTCTCCCAGACCCTCGCCACCACCGATGGGGCTCAGCTGGCGGATGCCACATGCCAGCCCGGCGTAATAGCGGACCCCATCTCCGGTTCTCCAAACGGGCTCGGAGGACCGGTGGGCTGCGCGGCGTCCGCGGTGGAGGAGGAACGCTGGTTCCAGCAGGGCGCAAGGCCGAAACCCCCCCTCAGCTCCACTCCCATGCTCCAGGGTGCATGGGCCAGGGTTGGGCCCGGCCAAGGTGCGGGTACGCGGGGAGGCGGCCGCCGATCTTCTCCACCTCTGCCCTTGTCCAACCGCTTCAGCGCCTTGGAGATGGATTTTCCTCCTCTGCCAGCCCCGGGCCGTGGCTTCTCGGGACCCGTCCAGCCGCTGCGGGACCAGCTGGACGCCAGCGGCCCTCCACGTCGCGCCACCCCCCGGACTGAAGCTAGGACAAACCGAGGAGCGCCGACTTCTCGTCGCTGCAGTCCGGGGGGAGCTCATCCCATCAGTCAACAGGTCCTGGAAAGGTCCTCTGCCCAGCTTCAACCAGCTGACATACCACCACCATCACCGCCACCAACCACTCTCATCGTCGGGGACTCCATCATCCGTAAGGTCAGGATGAGACGAGCCCTGACCTTCTGTTACCCCGGAGCAACAGTGATGGACATTGCAGGACATATCCCAGACCTCATCCAGAAGCACACAACAGTGAGTAAAATCATCATCCACGCCGGTACCAACGACATCCGTAAGCAGCAGTCAGAGCTCCTCAAACGTGATTTTATTCACCTTTTTAATCTTTTAAGGACCATGAATGTGTCTGTTTTTATCTCTGGCCCCACTCCCACCATGAGCAGAGGAATTGGCCGTTTTAGCAGACTTTTATCATTAAACACTTGGCTTTCCTCTGCCACCGTCATCCACAATGTTGGTTTTATAGACAATTTTAACATCTTTTGGGGCAGGAGACACCTGTTTGGAGCGGATGGGCTTCACCTAAATAGACAGGGGACCAGCACACTAACAATGAGCCTGGCCTGCCCACGCCCTCCCCTGTCTACTTTACCAGTCCCATCTGCTCCTACATCCTGATGTGTAGATGGTCCCTGCTCCTACCAACCCAGCTCTGGTTTTAACAGTAACGCACATATCGGACTTGGACCTTGCAATACCTCACTTATACCTGTTCTTATCAGCAGAGAGCGGACAAACACCCATAAACCAAACAAATGCAACCCCAATAATCTAAAACAGTTAATAAATGTCCCACCTTCAGTTAATACAGTCACTCCGTCACCAGTTACCATTAATATGGCTCTTTTAAATGTTCGCTCTCTGCTGAACAAAACGTTTTTAATAAATGACCTGATTTTAGATCATAACCTTCTTTGTCTGCTTTTAACAGAAACGTGGCTGAGTTCAGATGCACCTGTTGTTCTCGCAGAGGCCTCTCCGCCAGATTTTAATTTTAATTTTTCAACGAGGAGTAGCAAAAGGGGAGGCGGTACTGCTTTTATTAGTTCATCGATACTTGCCGCCAAACCTGTTTTATTTCATAATTTTACCACTTTTGAATATACAGCAGCAGTTTTTAGCTCTCCTCAGATTTTATGTGTCACAGTTTATCGGCCTCCTAAACAGAGTGCCATTTTTATTCAAGAATTTTCTGAGTTTTTATCAATCCTGCACAACTCATTTGAAAGGATCATTTTAGCCGGTGATTTTAATCTACATATAGATAATGTTTCTGATCCTTTTTCAATTGAGTTTTTAAATATTCTGAATTACATGGATTTTAGTCAACATGTCATGCAGCCGACTCACAACAGAGGACACACTCTGGACCTGGTCATCACCCATGGCCTGTCCACCAGTGTGTCCTCTGTTGTTGACCTGGCTGTCTCTGACCACTACTGTGTGTTTTTTAGCATCACCAGTTTTATCCACCTGGAGCCCTCTGTGAGAACAGTAAGGAAGCGTCATCTCACCCCTGAAGTGGCTGCTGGTTTTCTCGAAGTTTTTAGAAAGATCCCTCCCACTCCGGTTACTGCNNATATACACACATACACACACACGCACACACACGCACACACAGACATACCCACACACCCACACACATGCACGCACACACACGCATGCACGCACGCACACACATGCACACATTCATACAAGCACGCACACACACACACACATTCATACAAGCACGCACACACGCACACACACACACACACCAGATATTTTATTCCTACATTCTTAAAAGAACACTCTTAAAAGGACTGGGTGATTTTTAACCCAGCTGTTTTTACTGTGAAAAGATTTTAGTGAAAAGAAAAACCTTTTTGATAAAAACAAAACATTGAAACCTATGATGACAAATAAAATCTTATTAAAACAACCTGTTTTTTTATTATTATTATTATTTATTTATGCTCAGCTTGATCTGAGCGGACACTTCGCAGAATGCATCGTGGCAAATCCTTTCATTGAAAACAGAAAACCACAATCGGTTTAAAAAAGCACAGAAGAAAATTTTCATTAAGTTTTTGCTTTTAAACAAACTCAAGCTAAATCTCTGAAATCAGACTTCAGCAGTGAGTCTGGTTCTGTTTTCTTTCTCTTGGTTTCCTTCAGATTAAAACAGGAATCTGACAAAGTTTAATTTAACTTTAGAGTCGTTCTCACCTGTTTCTGTTGCTGAAAGGTTCTGCATCCATCACTGCAAAGTCCTCCCAACTGTGTGACTAACCAACCAACCAACCAACCAACAAAATAACTAACTAACTAACTAACTAACTAACTAACTGACTGACTGACTGACTGACTGACTAACTAACCTGCTCAGAAGTCCAGCTTCTCCTCTTGTTTCTTGAATTCTGTTTTTCTCTGGAGAAAAAAAAATTCAAACTAGCTGCAGATTTTTTTTCTGTCAAGTTTTATTAAGTTCATGTATTTTCCTGCCTGTCCCGTCAAAATAAAGTTCCACTTCCTATTTGTGGTTAAATTATCACTTTATTGTTTGTGTGGCTTTAAATGAAGAAGTAGTGAAATCAGTGAAAGTGCGTTTTCTCCCAGGTTCTACCTGGGTTCTTTCTAGGTAACGGTCTGAGAAACTGCCTTTAACAATGAAAATATGACCGTCTGATCCTGAACCAAGATGAAAGTTTCCATCATCGGTACCTTCTTCCAGCTTCGGAATAACCGTGATGACCTGAGACAAACGTTCTAAAAGTCCTGGGTATTTTATTGAGAAAATTCCTTCTGTGTTTCCTGTTTTATTGATGCGAGAGTGTTACTGCGTTTGAGTGAGGTCACTGCGCTCTCACTGACACACACACACACAGAGGGAGAGTGTGAGACCATCACACATGTTACTCATTAGAGTGTGTGTGTGTGTGTGTGGGGAGGGGGTAGCATTCTTTAGTGTTGCAGCAAGAACATCTACTTGGTGCTCTCACTGCGGCAATGTACAATGCCGATTTCTCAGTCTCTTTTATTAGTTCACAGCTTGTTCATGGAGAGTTCACTCTCTCATCATTCCTCTAAAACAGAATAGAAAAGAATAAAATAAAGAGTTTGATTACTCTTGGGTGAAGCTAGTGTCCACCCGCTGCGCTGCCCCTGTCTGATCCATTGATTACAGGGTGACCTCCTAACCCCCTAAGCCCATGCCATAACACTGACCAGTGACTCAACCTGATACTACCTATCCTTAACCAGGCAGACATATAGGTAGACGAGTATAGTCAGTGTGCACCATGGAACCATCAGGTTTTATCTCTTGATTGAGTGTAAAATATCATCCAAGACTGCTCAGTAGCAGAATCCTCCAGGACCTGAAGGCCCGACGGGGACTCTACAGGAGGCCCATAGCTCGTAGTGAGTAAAGATCAAGTAAGATTTAAAAAACACAAAACAATGGTCAGAGATCAGACAGACACCAGAGATGTTTAAGACCAAACTACAACCAGATCAAAGTTTAGGTGTGAGACCAGAAACAGGCTGGATCCAATAGAAAGATCATATTACAGTAAAAAGAACCACCGTGATCCAGCTTCCAGTCACATTCAGACGACAAGGTTCAATATGTCGACTTACNCCTTTAAAGGGGCGGTGGTGAGGCCCCTGTTGAAGAAGAGCAATTTAGATTTTAATGATTTAAAAAATTATCGACCGGTATCCAACTTACCATTCTTAAGCAAACTTTTGGAAAAACTTGTTTTTATTCAACTAAATGATTTTATAAACACTCATGATGTCCTAGAGAAATTTCAGTCTGGTTTTAGGGTGAACCACAGCACCGAGACGGCCCTTCTGAAGATTTTAAATGATTTTAGATTAAATTATGATAAACGGAAGGTGACAGTGTTGGTTCTACTGGATCTAAGCGCTGCCTTTGACACAGTAGACCACACTATTCTTTTAACGCGGTTAAAACGGATCGGCCTCTCTGGTGCTGTTCACAGATGGTTCACATCTTATCTCACAGACAGGACTTTTATGGTGAGTCTGGATACCTGTTCCTCTAGGGTCCACAGCATCACATGTGGTGTGCCCCAGGGATCAATTTTAGGCCCTGTGCTTTTTAACATCTATATGCTCCCTCTTGGCGATGTCATCAGGAGACATGGGGTGAATTTTCACAGTTATGCTGATGATACACAGTTGTACATATCCGTGTCTCCTGATGACACACAGCCAATGGATGCACTTTTTAACTGTATTTTAGACATTGAATCCTGGATGGCAGAAAACTTTCTCCAGCTCAACCAGGACAAAACTGAGATTTTAGTCATTGGTTCTGAGGCTCAGAGAGAGAAACTTTTACCAAAACTACAATCAATGTCTTTTAATCCTTCTTCACAAGTGAAGAACCTGGGCGTCATCTTTGACTCTGAGCTGACTTTTATCCCACACATTAAAAATATCACAAAAATAGGTTTTTATCATCTAAAGAACATCGCCAGAGTCCGCCCCATTCTCTCTCGGGCCAATACGGAGACGCTAATGCATGCTTTTATCACCAGCAGAATTGATTACTGCAATGCCCTGCTTTCTGGTCTTCCTAAAAAGAGAACTTCAGGCTTACAACTTTTACAAAACTCAGCAGCACGAGTCCTGATGAGGACCAGGAAGCGGGAGCACATCACTCCGGTTTTAGAATCGCTGCATTGGCTCCCCGTATGTTTCAGAATCGATTTTAAGGTTCTCTTAATGGTTTTTAAGTGTCTTAATGGTCTTGGGCCTTCTTATCTCTCAGAACTGCTTTTACCGTACAAACCCTCGCGGTCTCTGCGCTCCTCTGGCAGCCGTCTCCTTGTTATCCCTAAAGCCAGGACACATACCCACGGCGAGGCGTCCTTTCAGTACTACGGCCCTTGCCTCTGGAACAGGCTGCCGGAGGACCTCAGGGCTGCAGAGAACGTTCATGTTTTTAAGAACAGGCTCAAGACCCACCTTTTTAGCTTAGCTTTTAACTGATGATTTTTATCATCCACTGTTCATTTATTTATTTATTTATTTTTATTTATTTTATCCTATATGTTTTATTCAATCAGAGTTTTACTATCATTTAGAGATTCACCTTTTTAGCTTAGCTTTTATCTCATTATTTTTATTACTGATTTATTCCTTTTACTTATTTTATTTGTTTTATCAGAATTTTACTATCTTATATTTTAACCTTATTTTATCCTCTTCCGGTGTTT
This sequence comes from Aphyosemion australe, assembly GCA_006937985.1. Taxonomy (NCBI): domain Eukaryota; kingdom Metazoa; phylum Chordata; class Actinopteri; order Cyprinodontiformes; family Nothobranchiidae; genus Aphyosemion; species Aphyosemion australe. The sequence continues at coordinate 367,519 of SSNS01000438.1, forward strand.
CCTCTGTGGGAGCTCTCTGCCCTGGGGTGGTGGTCTGCTGTGGTGGCCTGGGTGGAGGTGGGGGTTTCCGCCCTCCCTCCCCTGGGCGCTTTGTGTTAGCGTCTCGGCTGCTGATGTGGATCTGCTGCTGTCGGGGCAGATGGCTCCCTTGATGGCGTTTCCTAACTTAGATGGTCTAGCTCATCTGAACTCAGCCCAGTGTGTTACATTTTTATCATATATCCTTTAGCATGTGTTTCTGTGTGCGTGTGTGTGTGTGTATGTGTGTGTGTGTGTGGGTGTTTGACAATGATTTTAATGAGGGTTTTATTTTCTAAATTCCTCTACATTTCAGGGGAGAGAGGGATTATGGGAATTTGGGGTCATTTTAATTTGTAAAGCACTTTGAGTTACATTTATTGTATGAATTGTGCTATATAAATAAATTTTGATTGATTGATTGATTGATAAAGATCAAGTAAGATTTAAAAAACACAAAACAATGGTCAGAGATCAGACAGACACCAGAGATGTTTAAGACCAAACTACAACCAGATCTAAGTTTAGGTGTGAGACCAGAAACAGGCTGGATCCAATAGAAAGATCATATTACAGTAAAAAGAACCACCGTGATCCAGCTTCCAGTCACATTCAGACGACAAGGTTCAATATGTCGACTTACAGTTTGACTCCAGACTCGAGTTTGATATAAAAAGTTTATCATGAAGAGAGTTCACCCACCCATCAACCTGCTGGGGAAACCGTTAACGATTGATCTGATTCTTTAATGGAAAATCTGTTGACACGCTCTGTTATCTGCTGGTTTCATGGTTTGTCGGCAGAAGAGACAAGTTAGTTAGTTAGTTAGTTAGTTAGTTAGTTAGTTAGTTAGTTAGTTAGTTAGTTAGTTAGTTAGTTAGTTAGTTAGTTAGTTGATTGTTCATTCATTGGATGGATGGATGGATGGATGGATGGATGGATGGATGGATGGATGGATGGATGGATGGATGGATGGATGGATGGATGGATGGATGGATGGATGGATGGATGGATGGATGGATGGATGGGTGGATGGATGGGTGGATGAGTGGGCTAGAGTCAGTGAAAGATTAGGTGTTTTTGTCTGTAGCAGGTTTAAATCTATAGAGCTCTGGTTCATCTCTGCTACTTGTTGCTCGTTCTCCACCAGCAGCTTGATCGTTGCTGCAGGAGTGGATCACACTGAGCATGCTCAGTCACCACTCACTGTAGTGACAGGCTGGAGTGATCAGATTATCACAGCAGAAGCTCTCTGCCTCCTGACCTGAATGTGCTGCTTGTCCTTAAACTGACACAAATTCTGCTTTTCTTCTTTTTGAGCTGGTGTGGCTACCGGAGACGATCAGGTGAGTTATTGATGACTAATTATGTGGTGATTGATGGGGAGCTGTGTCACTTCCTGTTTCATTGTAGCTGAACCAGTTACACATTTGTGTGAAGCTGTCAGAGCTGCAGGCTTTGAGTTGTGTTGAGTTTTAGTCAGAAACAATCATCCATTAGATTTCAGCTGTTCTGGACAGCAGGACCACATTGAGTTTGTTTGTTTGTTTGTTTGTTTGTTTGTTTGTTTGTTTGTTTGTTTCAACCCAGAAATCAGACAATAAGAACCAGAACTCAAATGGACTTTTAAACAGCAGCTGGGAGTAAGCTCTGACCTACTCAGGTTTCCACGTGGACCAGGTGCATGGTGAGGTTTTCCTGCAGCAGTGAGGACCTTAAAGTCATAATAGATCAGTCGGATTAGAGTGAAACTGGCAGAACCTAAAACAGAACCGGATCAGCTGACAGAGGTTCTGTCAGCTTTAATCACTCACAGGATGGATCAGCAGGTTCTTTATTAGTTAAGAAAACACAACTTCTAGATAAACTGCAGACCTAAACCATGACTGACCCTCCACCACAGAATGAAGATCCACGTTGGACCTCCCCCCTGAGGGGTTAAAGGTCTCTGATGAGTCCATGTTCACATACAGCAAATCTTCACTGGTCAGTGTTGTGTGTTTAAGGTGGTAGATGTCCTATAGAGGTGGTTGCATGATGTTGGTGAAACTTCTAAATGTTCTCCAGGAAGACTAAAAGGTTACTCAGAAACTCATATTTGTCACAGGACTTTAGGGAGTCTATGTGGAGGTTACATTAGCAGCGTTTCTTCTGTAGGAGTTCCATGAAATTTCTAGAAAAAGGAAAAGGGGGGAGATACGATTGCTCGGTCCTCACAGCTTTTGTATCTTTTTATGAAATCGGCCGTTTCAGGACTTTGCTCAGACGTCAGCATATCACAGCTGCTTCTGCGGTGAATGACGTCACTGATCAGCGCCAGAAAGCATCACAGGACTTTAGCAATATTAAGAATTTTATTCTGTTAAAGTACGCCATAGTTGAATCCATTCAGGGATGAGTAGAGCGGTTGTGTGATGTATAAAGCAGCGTTCAATGACCAGAAAAAACACAGTTTTTTATGGCACTCTGTGAGACCACTAAGCAGCAAAAATACAGAGTGGAGGGAGTTCTGCTGCATTTTCTGGTGGGAGTTTAGAAACAGCAATTTTAAAGCATGAACGTCGCTAATTTTCTTTTCCTTGTATTCCGCTTCACCAGCTGCAGTTTTACTAATGTCGGTTGTTTTGGTGACATCTGCCGATGTCATTTCCTACTGAGTTAGAACCAATCAGCATGAGTTAACAACAAGTCCCGATCAGCTGGCCTTTCCAAGTACATACCCCTGTTCAGTTACTTTGTTGGTTCCTGGAATGACCCGGAAGGTGTTCTTGTCTGGACGACTCGGTGAAATGGAGACGTGTGCATGCCACAAAGGTCTGGTAAATTTACCCAGATACTCCAATAGTGTAAACGGGCCTATTGGTCTTCAGAAGACCTTTCTATGCTGGACTAGTGGAACTGATAGTGTGTGAGGTGTGTGTGTCTTGGAGCCTTCGAGAGTCCTTTGAACCCCCCAAGGCGCTTTACAACACAACAGTCATTCAACTATTCACACACACATTCACACATTGGTTGTGATGAGCTGTAGCAACAGCTGGCCAGGGGCACACTGATGGAGGTGGGGCTGATGTACACAGGTGACACTACGGGAAAGCCCAAAAACACAGTGAGATAAACTGATTGGGGCACGAGCCTGCAACCCTCCAGTTACAGGGCAAGCACTTAACTCCTCTGTCACTTCTTCCCCACTAGATGAAAACTACAGGAACATGAGATAACCACTAGATGGACGCTTCAGGAATGTTACAGGAACACTAAATGAACTGTGTGTAATGTAATCAAACTGTGGTATTGATTACATTAACGGACCTTGTAAGAAGTTACTGTTTCTTTTTTTATCAGTAAGTAAAAGCATACATCTGTACTTTATTTCACTCATTGAATAGGGTAAAATGCTGTGCATTTAACAGAATACTGCTTGGTCAAAATGGGCTGAAATATGACACGTTGGTAGGGCTGGGTACCGAGACTCGGTACTGTCTCCCTGGGTTGCGGGGCCGCCGTTCCTGCGAGGCTCTGACCGCTCCACTGTGGAGGAATGAAGTGTGGGCTCACACGGTCCGATCGCTGTGGTCTGATGCTGAGCTTTTCGTCTGTGAAGCTGTCTGAGGGAGACCACAGAAATGCCGCAGCTCAGTGAGTTGATGCGTGCGTCACGTTAGAGTCTCTCAACCATGCTTATCTGTCTAAAAGCGCCCACAAACATCCGTTAGATTTGGTTAGCTCAGTTAGCTTGTAGCTGGGAGCAATGGCTGAATTAGATCATCAAAATTCTGCTCTCAGCTCTACCTCTTTGCCCATTTTTGTATTGTCTGGGAGCGTTGAGACATGTGACACGGCAAAGACGGCGGTGATCGGAACCGCCCACTAGGCTTCAAGTCAAAACCTCAGAAACCTAAAGGTGACATCATAAAGAGTTTGTCCATCTTTTTACAGACATTGGTTTAAACAGACAGCCTGTTCAACAGTGTGAGCACCACTGCCCCCTAGTGACTGGAGGCTGGTTTTGCATTCATGCATGGGAACACTAAATACTAATGGCTCCTCCTGCCCCTGCCTTTGGGGTGTCAGCGAGGCATCCCTGTCTGAGAAGCACTGCAGGAATACTACATGAACGTTACTGAGGAGGTGTTAGGTGATCCAGAACTCTAATGTTGGCATGTGTTGATACTTCAGGATGATGCTGAATGATCGGTGGACCATCATGAACAACAGCAGCTCAGAGCTGGACAGCAAACGACCCAACAAGCACCAGGTAACACTTCACCTCCTGCTGTGACTGAGGAACAGCAGGAGCGGGAGGTTTGTGAAAAGTTTAATCTGTGTTAAGATGGAGTTAAACTGTCAGATTAAAGGGTGTCTAATCTGCTGCATCTGTCAGCTCCACTGATCTGCTCAGGGTCTACAGGTTAAGTTCTGCAAGAACTCATGACCAGTAACGTACTATTAACACTCCAGTAAAACCACTAAAACCAGGTTAGAGTTGTGATCTGTTGAATCACTGTGTGTGTTCAGAGGTGCCGCACCTTTATGTTATGGTTTGTCATCATCCTGGTCATCATAGCCACCATCACCACAGCAACAGTCAGTGTCCTGTACTTGAACCAGCATCCTCTTCCCTTCATCAGGAGGTAACACACCTGTCTGTTTACATGTCAGCTTCTCTGTCCATCTCAATACTCACCTGGGATTGTCATGGTAACAGGGGTGGAGTCACCTCACCAGTGATTTCAACAAATACCATTGACTCTGGTGCCATAGTGACGGTATCACATGTGGCAGACGAAGAACCAATCAGCATCTTTCTGGACCCAAATTGTCCAGACTTCAGCGAGCAATTCCTGCACTGGGAGGAGCTGCAGCGTTCGCTGCTGCAAGCACTGACCATTCACAAGTCAGGAGAGTGGCAGGAAAGGGGCTTGGTCCAGAAGTTGGGTGATGAACTGAAGGTGCTCACAGGCCAAGCCTACAACCTGAACCTGGAAACCGATTCACTGAAAACAAGTCAAAATGTTCTGGACCAGCGGATGGATGGAATGCAAAGTGAACAGAGCCGTATCATCCAGGTAGAGTCAAATCATAAAAGCAATGAATCAAATAACAGCTTGTAAATAATCTGCTCCACGATGGATCTGTGCAGATGTTGTCCGAAAGTCACTCAGGTCTGTTGAAGTTGGCTGAAGGTTTCAGGGATTCTTTGCTCCACCTGAAGAAGGAGACCGAGAGTCTGAGGAGGCTGAAGAGTGAACTGAGCCTCAACATCACACACACAGGTGAGGCAGAAAATAAACGAACACAGGTGACACACAGGAAAACACCAATAACACACATTTAACATTGGTAATGCAAAGACAATATACAGGTAAAAGACAGGTGACACACAGGTAACATAGGTAATGCACAGGGGGGCTACTGTCAAGAAAAAAATCCTGTATGAACAGATAGGAGGCAGATCGTTGCAGCACTCTGCTTGACCCTGTGTTAGGGTATGTTGTGGGAACTCACGGGTTGCCAGTCCATCTCTGGGTAGCACTCAGGTAACAAATGTACACTTAAAGACTAAGTTCACTTGTTATTTCAACACATTTGCAGTGGTCTCTAGTAAAAATGAATGCCTTGTGTAGAAAAAAGCTCTGGTGCTTCTGTTTCAGGAAGTAGAAGTCAGCCAGATGAGAGGTGAGCAGCAGACAGCAGGATCTGGAGTCTTATTTCCTGATATGTGGACGTCTCTCCTCTGATTGGCTAACAGCAACACGACTCTACCACTGACTCTGTTTGCTCTGCAACGTTGATGTTTTATCTCCACAAATAACACAAGCCTGGAGGAGTTCTGCTATGTGGAGGAGTTGCTAATGCTAACGGTTAGCTTCTACTAGTCGATACACACACTGCTCTTTCCTGAATGCTAAACCAACAACAGTGAGTCCATTTATCAGTGTGACGTGCAATTGACTGGCTTTTCTAATCCGAGCATTTCCCCCAGTGGATAATGCAGGAAGTAGGGGTAGAAGGGGTCAACTCCGTAATCTTATTTCAAATGACATCCACAGAAAACATAGCAGCACCTGCGAGATGATCTGTATAACCTGTAACTAGTCTCTCTGTGAGACTAAAAGGACATGTCTGAGGAGATCTGTTCAATGACTGCTTTGTAAATAAAAGCAAGACTGTAGGTAAAAGTAGGACAGTAAGGCTGTTGGATCAGCCCGTGATCTTTACGGAAACAACCTGTCTGTCCTCAGCTGACCGACCCAGAGACTGCAGCGACATCCTGAAGTCCGGCATCTCTCTGGATGGAGTTTACTCTGTGTTCCCGATCCATGAGCCCAGTGGGTTCATGGTCTACTGTGACATGAGCACCGAGGGAGGAGGATGGACGGTATTAAGACCTGAAACACACTCTGCATAGAGTAATGTTTCCTTTGAACTAATATGGCTGAGTGTGTGTGTGTGTGTGTGTGTGTGTGTGTGTGTGTGTGTGTGTGTGTGTGTGTGTGTGTGTGTGTGTGTGTGTGTGCGCGCTTCAGGTGATTCAGAGGAGGGAGGACGGCTCAGTGAACTTCTTTAGAGACTGGGGGGCCTACAGAGATGGCTTTGGGACCACCACGGGGGAACATTGGCTAGGTTTGAAATGATTGTTTATTCTGTTGGGAATAAACCTGGGTCAGCCTGTCTGACTTCATGTTTTAATCCAAGTCCTCTCTGGACTGACCCAAGAATGTGAAGATTAACACTGTCAGTTTCTATTTGTGTAAGCTTTTGGATTTGTTTCGGTTTTATAATTGGTGCCAGTCTTGAGACTCATCAGGGTTTTTGACTCGTCATTTTGTGTTATTTTGTTCAGACTAGATTTTTTTACCCTAAATTTGGTCTTGATTATTTTTAGGTATGTGTTGGCTTTTATACCCATCCTTTTAGATTTCGTTTTTAGATCCTATTTTGTTTCTTGGTCTTTAGACTTGTTTTTGATCTTTGACCTTATTAGTTTTTAGAAGTGTTCTGCTGCGTTTTTTCATAGACATGACCAGTGTGTAACATTCCCACTGACCCATCATCCCTTTCCCAGGTCTACAGAGGATCTACTCCCTCACCAGGTCAGGTGGTTTCGAGTTACGTATTGACATGGCCGACTTTGACAATGCCACAGCTTTTGCTCATTACTCAGACTTTTCTGTTGGTCGAGACTCTGTGAATCCAGAGGAGGATGGTTACCCACTGATGGTGGATGGGTACTCTGGGACTGCAGGTACTGAACAGTACTACCTGTACTGTACCACACACTCCTAGTACAGCTCTAACACAGATGCTCCGCCTCCTCCAGGTGACTCACTCCTGAAACACTCTGGGATGCGGTTCACCACCAAAGATCGTGACCAGGACCAGTCTGAGAACAACTGTGCAGCGTACTATCAGGGGGCGTGGTGGTATCGGAACTGCCATACTTCCAACCTGAACGGGCAGTACCTGAGAGGAGGCCACGCCTCCTACGCTGATGGTGTTGAGTGGTCAAGTTGGACTGGTTGGCAGTACTCTCTGCAGTTCACTGAGATGAAGATACGACCCAGAAAACTTGAGTCCTAAACCAGGATCTTGGACCCCAAACCAGCCAGGACCTGATTGCAGTCCTCACCTGTTAAATGAAGTGTGACATCTTTTTTTTTTTTTTACCAGTAAACAGCTGATGAGTTCCTGTTCATGGCCTCTGTGTAGGTGGTATTCTGTTCTGATCTGTTCTGTATGACTAATATTAAAGGGTTTGCTGCTGTTCCATTTAACTTGTTGTTTAAATCTGATTTCATAAATATAAATAAAAAACACAAACTGATATTGCTGTGACATTTTAACAGTTTTTTAGTATTTTCACACAAGTTAATGAACAAAAATAATATCTAGTAAAAGGTCAGCTATGGTGGGGGGAGTCTCTACTGTCAGAAAAAAACAAGGCAGGGTGGGGAGAACATGCTAACTCCATGAACGATGTACCGGTCAGTCATGTCCAAGGACATGACTGACACATGTGGAGCCTGGGTTTGACCCAGGGTGAAATCCTGACCCCTGAGACACAGCCGCCCCATTTGTCAAGGTATCTGATTTGTCACGAAATCCAGAGATTATTTCCATTTTCTCCATGTCTTGGACCAAATTCTCTGTGGTAATTTTTGTTCCAAATGTCTTCAGTTTGTTTTGATTAAAAAGAATGGCTGTGCTGTTTGCTGCAGAGAGCCTAAGCAGAGAGGCCCAGACTTCCCTCTCCCCAGCCACTTGGGCCAGCTCCTCTGGGGGAATCCCAAGGCGTTCCCTGGCCAGCTGAGAAACATAGTCCCTCCAGCATGTCCTGGGTTTTCCTTTAGGTCTCCTCCTGGTTGGACATGCCTGGAAAACCTCACCAGGAAGGCGCCCAGGAGGCATAACCAGATGCACGAGCCACCTGGCTCCTCTCGATGTGGAGGAGCAGCAGATCGGTGAGGGTAGGAATGTAGATCAATTGTTAAATTGAGAGCTTTGCTCCGGCTCAGCTCTCACATCACCACAACAGACAGGTACAATGCCTGCATCACTGCAGGCGCAGCACCAATCCGCCCATCGATTTCGTGCTCCATCTTTCCCTCACTTGTGACAAGAAGACCTTGAGATACTTAAACTCCTACGCTTTTTAAAATTTGTACACTTACAGTTAAAAAATAATTTGTACTTGAAAATAAGCTGAATCAAAGGCTCATTTGTGCCTATCCCACATGTTGCATTGTGCTCAATTGTCATAAATTGTGCAATTGCAAAAGGAATAGTAAAAATAGTAAAATATAAAATGAAACATTAAAAATTAAATATTTACATTTTAACATATTTACAGTGTTTCCCACTACACAAAAGTTAAATAGCTACTACTACTACTACTACTACTACTACTACTATGAAATAAATGAAACAAGATATTTGAGAAGTTCATGTGGATAGTAAGAAAGCCATTATGGATATCTGGATATTTTACTAGAAACAATAGATTTATAGATAGCTGGAGAGTGCCTAATAAATGTAAATCCGGCTTGCCATACTGGTGTGCTTCTACGGGGGTTCGGATGTGGCGTCATCACGTACTTAAAAAAACATCCTGCGATTCGCGGGAAAATGAAAAAATGGCGATTGTGGGAGTTTGAAGTGTAGACAGAAACAGCGGTAAGGACAGAGACCAGGAGACAAGACGGAGGACCGGAGCAGAAGAGACGGAGACCGAAGGACAGAGCAGAGGGGCTCACCGGAGGACCTCTCCGCTGATAACGGGCTGAGTGCAGTTCGGAGCACCGAATAACGGGAGAGGAGGACGCCGTCCGCATCAGATGAGGTGAGACGGCTCAGTGATGAACACCGGCTCCGGTTCGTGACTGCCGGTCAAGTCAGCTTTATTATGTGTTCGTGATAAAACAGTCAGTGTTGATAACATGTTAGTGTAACTGGGCCTTGGTGGTAGTTAACGGGCTCAGGGTGTGGTGGTATATGTGGTTAGTAGGTTACTGATGGAGGAGGGATGCACTGCGCATGCTCACACATGTCAGAAACCCCCCTGACAGTTCAGAAATGAATCAGAGTCCAACTGAGAGTTCCTGTGTGCGCGCGCTTAATGCTCTTTCTCCCTCTCAGGATGTTTGAGGACCTGGTCCAGGCCTTCTCTGATGTGGAACATCAGGTGTGTCCAGGGGGCGGGGCATGCCTTAGTGGACCTATCCCAGACGAGGGTGAGGGGATGGAGTCGAGTCTGAGTATTGGTCAGTTCGTGCTCTGTCATTGGTCAGATGGACTGTACTACGTGGGGAGGATACAGAGGGTGAGTCCAGCTTCAGCCACACCTGCCATCATACTGTCAAAAGTCTCATCTGATTGGTCGAGAGCTCAGACTGCTGTTTTCTGATTGGTGAACAGGTGAGCCCCCCCAGGCAGAGTTGCTTTGTCACCTTTGAGGACAACTCCAAGTTTTGGGTGCTGTGGAAGGACATCCAACATGGTGAGACGGTTAGCTGGTGGCTAACTAGCCAGTTATTTTCCCCTTAAATAGCTGATTAGTCTCTGATTGTCTGGATGGGTTATTGGAAGAAAGGGTGGGCGGAAAAGACAGGATTACAGTCTTACTCATTAATATTCATGATGTGGGTTGGGGGACGGTGTCAGGCGTCCAGATGGTGTCTCCAGCGGCACCACACACAGGGAGCACAAGTCACGCCCATCTACAAGCTAATAAATCTCAAATTACATGACAGACATAGTCGAAACGCAGATAATTAATCTTCATTTAAATTGAAGTACAACACTTGTGATTCAGGGCGTGAGGCAAAGCGGATTAGAAAATAGCTTTTATTGCCCCGTTCAGGGACCAATGAGCCGACCGGAAGGGGAGGAGACTTAGACTCCTTATTGATGCATGAAAATCTGTCCAATCACATTGCAGCTGGAATACCAGGGGAGGAGCCTCACTGCTCTGTGTGCAATGGAGCGGAGCCAAAATCTGAGAACCAATCAAAACACACCAATGGAATTCTGATTTGTGGAAAATGTGGCATAGGTGAGTCTGCTGGGTTGGACAGAGACTGGTTGTGTGATGATGGTGTCCCCTCACCTGTTTGTACCTGTGTCTCTGGCAGGTTTCCACCAGCAGTGCCATGTTCCTCCAGTAGATGGTGATAGCAGCAACCTGAGCCCGTGGTTCTGCAGACGCTGTGTTTTTGCTCTGGCTGTGCGGGTACCGGTTCCCCTTCCTGCCCTTCCTTCCTGTCTGGTCTGTAACCCCACATGACCTGTCCTCCTGTGTCCCTACAGAAAGGCGGAGCCCTGAAGAAAGGAGTGGTGGCCAAAGCTCTGTGGGCCATGAAGCAAGTTCTGCCTTACGACCTGGCCTCTCTGAGCTGGGACTCTCAGCATCGGACCAATCAGCAGCAGTGTTACTGTTACTGTGGCGGTCCTGGAGAGTAAGTATGACCAATCAGGTCTGAGTCTCTCTACGGTGTCCAGGTGTGTTTGTAACCAGCAGCTGATGCTGTTCTGTGTACAGGTGGTACCTGAAGATGCTGCAGTGTTTTAAGTGTCAGCAGTGGTTCCATGAGGCGTGTATTCAGTGTCTGCAGGAGTCCATGATGTTCGGAGACAGGTTAAAAGACAAATTCATCCAGTTCAGAATTCCTCCTGGAAAATCCTGACTGTTCTGTCTGGTCTTGCTCAGGTTCTACCTGTTCCTGTGTGCCGTGTGCAACAAAGGGTCAGAGTACGTACGCCGTCTGTCCCTCAGGTGGGTCGATGTGGTCCACATTGTCCTCTACAACCTGTCAGTCAGCAGCAAGAAGAAATACTTTGAGTTGGACGAGATTCTGGCCTTTGTCTCTGCCAACTGGGACCAGTTACAGCTTGGAAAGGTAACCAAACCTTCAGACCCAGAGCATATTGGGTCTAAACCAGATGGAACAGAGCAATAAATGACACTTAGCATTGTAGCAAACAACAACAATACATTTTACATTACATTGAACTAAAGAAGTCAATTCTTAAATAATCCCATATTCATGATCACGAACGGTTTAAAATTAGTAACTAATGAGTTATTTGTTACTTATTTACCAGGGTTTAAGGGCGTTTAGAGCAAGTGCGCATGTTTCCCCTCTGACAGTCAAGCTGGAGCCAACACTGCCACCTGGTGGTGACTAGCAAAACAAAATCCATACAGGTGAAAGTGGAAAAATGAGAATATGGTGCAAAAGTCCATTTATTTTAAGTAATTCAGTTTAGACTGAGAGACCATCTAAAGGCTTAGGAACCCTTTGCAGGTGTTCCGGATTAATCAGCTGATTAGAGTGTGACACTTTGAGTCTACAAGAACCTTTTCACAATATTCTAATTGTCTGAGATTGTGAATGTGGGGTTTTCATCAGCTGTAGCCGGAATTATCACAATTATAACAAATAAAGGCTGAAACATCTGGATTTGCATGGAGGGAGGAGTCCGTCTCATAGATTAGTTTCACCTTTTAGGTTGAATTACTGACAAATAAAATATTGCACCATATTCACATTTTTTGAGTTTCACCTTTACAGGGAGCATTACCGCTGGTGTCGACATGGTAGCCACCCTGCAGATTTTACACCGCATGTTCTCAGCCTGCTAGCAGGCGTGAGCTCACCTGTGTGCAGGTGTGCATCAGGGCGGGAGCATGTTGGAGCTAGTGGAGAATTGTGAACATGTGTCCAAAAGAGATGAGAAGGATGTGCCATCAAGTAAAAATGATAAATGATGTAAAGCTGATTAATTTGTTCAATGACTTCTGTATTTAATTAACCTTTTAGGGGGTGGGGCCTCCAATAAAGTGATATGGGAAACACTGAGGTTGTTGTGGGTCGATGTAAGGTTGTGCACATTGGAGCAGGGCGGCGTACGTCTGTACTCTGACTGTTTATCTCCGTTTTTCCAGCTGTCTAACACTCCTCCGGCAGAAAGGGGGCAGCACCTGCTGGACTGTCTGAATAAATACAAGAGCAAGTAAGGAAATCATTCAGCCTTTATTCCATCGTGTGTTCGGGATCTGAGCTGAGTGTGTCTGTTTAGGTTTCTCTGTGGGAAGGAGATCAAAAAGAGGAAGTGCATTTTTCGTCTGAGGACCCGCGTCCCTCCCAACCCCCCCAACAAGCTTCTTCCTGAGCGTGCTCAGAATGATGGGGGGCGGAGCCACAAGAGGAGTTTGGCAAGGTAAATTTATACAAAGGAGTTCAGTTTTAGTTGTTTGGAAACCCTCTGGTTCTAGCAGCTCTGTGGAAGCTAACTGTGACCCTGACCCTTTTGTATTCAGTGAGTCATCTGGGAGGGAGAAGAAGAAACGGTCAAAGTGGCTTCTGGAAGATGCCATTCCTACTGTAAGACACCTGTTTGGACCAGAGTTCTGCTCGGTTTAGCCTCAGACTGTAGCTCTCCTTGTGTCTCCTTTTAGAACCAGCTGACTTGCAGCTGGACCTCCAACCACCTCATGGCCAACATCTTTGACTTCACCCTAGATGAGCTGCAGAGCCTAAAAAGGTGAGATGAGTTCTCTGATCCGTGTGCAGGTGAGTCCCAGAGCTTCAGGTTTCATTTAGACGGTTCCTGTTCTCCTCAGCAGCTCCAGTAGAACCGTTAGCATCGACCAGGACTCCACAGATGCCTCCACCTCGGGTTCTGCTACCACCAGTGGCTCCTACCGCTTCAGGTAAACTTAGCTCTGTTTCACCTGCTGCCCAGTGGAGGAATCACTGAACAGGTGTACCTTCTAACCCGTGTGTCCTCAGGAGGAGAGTAGGGAGCAATAAGAGGAAGTTCCCCTCCAACAGCTACAGCCAGTGGGCCAATCGCAGTGAGGCAGGAGAAGAGCTCTCTGAGATCCATGATGACCACACGGATCCAAGCCACACCCACCTGTCCACAGAGCGCCCCTACCTTCTACCAGATTCCTCCCACCTCCACTCTTCCATCTCCTCATACTTTGGAGTGGCTGGCAGACTAACCAATGGGGAGAGGTACCAGGTGCTGGCTCGCCGTGTGACCCGTCAGGGGACGGTCCAGTACCTGCTTGAGTGGGAGGGGTCTGCATCATATTAGTATGTTTTAGCTGTGACAAGGTTCTAGGTGTGTGACTAGCTCTGATTCCTGATCAGCTGTGGGTTGGTTAAGGTGTTTCAGGTATGATGGTCCTGACACCCCTGGATCTCTTACAGAGCGCCCTGTGTTCTATCTCACCTGTGCCAGGTATCACAGTGAATCACACACCTGTAAAATCAGTATTTAGTAAGGGTTCAGCCAAAGACTCCGTTGTTTCTAGTTTTAGCCGCTGTGATGTCATCAGGTTGACAGCGCTGTTGTCTCACCTGTGTTCGAAGCACTTGTTCACATGTTTACCTGTAATGTTTCTCGCCTAGGTTTCTGCTCCATTCTTCTTCACTTGTCACCTAAGTGTTGGAGGGCTGTAAGGAATTTGATTTCCCAAGATGCACTATGGTCACATGGATCTATGCAAATCATTGGTCAGGGTGTCACAGGTTAGCTTAAAGCTAACATAGCCCATAGGGAGCCTAAGGCCCAATCCCAATACTCGACCCTGCACCCTTCTGTGAAGTGCACTTACAGGAGGGGTGCAGTAAGGCTTCAAGTGCGTAGTACACAAGTGTGCTGAATTGGGATAGGGAGCATTGCATCATCAGGACACCCTACGCACTTGCACCCCTGGCCGTGGGCGCACAATTGAAGGGTGCAAGGGTGGAAGTGCGAGTATTGGGATTGGGCCTAAGTCTCCTCCCGTTCTAGTCGGCTCATGGGTCCCCGGAAGAATGAAAAAAGTAATGCAAGTGAACGGGGCTAAAAGAGCTATATTCTAATCTGCTTTACCTTACGCCCTGAATGGCACATATGTTGTACTTCACACAAAACCTAAAATAACTTTTGCCGCCGTTCGAAAATAAGCGCTTTCTTGGGATCAAAATGTGTCGTTAAAATTCATGTACATCACATGTGAGATCTATAACACAACAAACGGGATTAGAAAATGGCTTCTAGCCCCGTTGACTTGCATTCTTTTATTTGTTCTTCCTGGGACCCATGGCCAGGAAGTAGAGGGGCGTGACTTAGGCTCCCTATTGTTCTGAATGGCACATGCTAACAATGCTAACTGTCTTCAAGACGTTAAACTGTCACTCTGTCACTTTAAATGCTGCCATGGTAACCATGCTCTCCTGCTATGGGCTATTGAATGGTTGTTTTGATCTTGTGACTTAAACTCTCCTGGTCAGCTGACCACCTGAAATAAAACAATCTGACATTTGACCTCTATGTGCGTGATTTAAGAGTGTGTGTGCGTGCGTGCATGTGTGTGTGTGTGTCTCACAAACAGCTGTATAAGTGTGTGAGAGGGATTAGATAGAGAGAGAGGGGTGATTAACTAAATCTCATTAAGGTGTTAAACAGCAAGAGGAGCAGTCAGAGAGCTTAGGTGTGTCCACCACATCGGACTCTGGGTCTGCAGATGGACAGGTGTTCTGATGTCACCTGTCCAACGGTCTGATACGAAGCCAAAGAAACTGTAAGTGTGCTCACCTGGTGAATGGCTTCCAGTTTTGTTTACTTGCCCCTGGTTACCCGTCTGTCCCCTCTGTATGTGTCCGTCTCCACCTGGTTACCTATCTCTCCTGTTATTGTGTCTGTCTCCACCTGGTTACCTATCTCTCCTGTTATTGTGTCTGTCTCCACCTGGTTACCCGTCTGTCCCCTGTGTGTGCGTATGTCTCCACCTGGTTACCTGTCTGTCCTCTGTGTGTGCGTATGTCTCCTCCTGGTTACCTGTCTGTCCCCTGTGTATGTGTATGTCTCCTACCTGGTTACCTGTCTGTCCCCTGTGTGTGCGTATGTCTCCTCCTGGTTACCTGTCTGTCCCCTGTGTATGTGTATGTCTCCACCTGGTTACCTGTCTCTCCTGTTATTGTGTCTGTCTCCACCTGGTTACCTGTCTCTCCTGTTATTGTGTCTATCTCCACCTGGTTACCTGTCTGTCCCCTGTGTATGTGTATGGCTCCACCTGGTTACCTGCCTGTCCCCTGTGTATGTGTATGTCTCCACCTGGTTACCTGTCTCTCCTGTTATTGTGTCTGTCTCCACCTGGTTACCTGTCTCTCCTGTTATTGTGTATGTCTCCACCTGGTTACCTGTCTGTCCCCTGTTTGAGTCTGTCTCCACCTGGTTACCTGTCTGTGTCCTGTTATTGTGTCTGTCTCCACCTGGTTACCTGTCTGTGTCATGTTATTGTGTCTGTTACCACCTGGTTACCTGTCTGTCCCCTGTGTGTGCGTATGTCTCCACCTGGTTACCTGTCTGTCCTTTTATTGTGTCTGTCTCCACCTGGTTACCTGTCTGTCCCCTGTGTGTGCGTATGTCTCCACCTGGTTACCTGTCTGTGTCCTGTTATTGTGTCTGTTACCACCTGGTTACCTGCTTGTCTTCACCTATTATTTGGTCGTTGTCCACCTGTTTCCTCTACTGGTCCAAGTCTGTAAATGCTTCTTGTCTCTCTACCACCTGTATTTTAGCTCCACCCACATTGCTCCTACTCAGGTGTGTCTTCTGTTGAGGAAGATCCTGTTCTGATGGAACAGCTGGTCAAACATATCTCTAGGTGTCAACACCTGGGCTGGATGAAGGTGATAGGTGAGTTGAATAATTTCCTCAGGTAGAGCATAAACACCCAACGTGTTCCTCGTGATCCTCCCAGTCAACAAATACCCTTTTTGACTTAGCGTGGAAGCACCAAACCCAAACAGGTGAACCTGGCTGGTCCTTCTGGCCTCCAACATTAATGGCATGATGAGGAGATCCCTCTGGAGACGTTCTCCAGTGCAGGAGGCTCCATCACAGTTTCAGTCCAGCTGAAGAATCCTGTTGCTCTTTGGGACCAGCCTTCATGTTCCGCTTATCTAAATCCCATTGAAAACATTTAGAGATGCAGAGAACGGGGACTGTGGATGTCCTTTATGAAGCCATCTTCACCAGATGGAGCAACGCTCCCACCAGACGTGATCCACTTGGTTCATGTTTTTGAAGGCTGTGGTGAAACTTGTGATTATCTTTGACAGTTTTTAATAAAACACCTGCTCTAGTGGGAAGAGGGTCTCTTGCTCCTGTTTCTTCTAATTTCTGAAGCTCCGCCCCCACCTGGTTACAATCCTTGAGACTGAACTTTTGTTCAGGTGTGTTTAAATCCTGTTACTGACTTTAATGTTTTGATTGTTTGAGGGGGAGTTTCAGGAATTTAAAGCAGTAGAAAAGGTTTGCTAAAACAGACCGTCTTCATGATGTGTGGACTCGTGTTATCACTACAGAGATGTGTGTGTCATGATGATGTTGTCATGATGTCACAGAACTGAAGAGCGCCTCCATTCATTGGCTTTCCTGTGGCCAGAGGGCGGAGACGGACGTCTGGACCAGGATGTTCTGCATCCTGTCAGAGTCTCAGTTACTGATGCTGGATGACCTGGAGGTACCCCCCCACCACACACACACACACACACATACACACACAGCTGTGAATGGAAAGTCAGATTACCTTGAAACCAGTTTGAAACGTCTGAACTAGACTAGTCGTCTCTAGAATCTACCAAAGTTGTTGTTTTTAAAAATCTGAACCAGAACTTGCTCTGACCTCAGGGTTTGGTCTGATGATCACATCATTTAACCAGACACTAGTTCAGATGGTTCTGGGACAGGGTCTGTTTGGGTCCGACCCATCTGATTGGACCATTTCCAGAATCTAAGCTGAGGAAGACGAGATCATCTGATCAACCTGCTTCTTCCTCAGGTGCACCCTCTGCTGCTTACAGAGAGGACGGATATTTGTACAGTTTGGTTGCTAAGATACTCTCTACATGTGACCTCATCACCCACTGGCCCCACCCACAAAGGTGAGAAGGAGGGGACTAGTTAGATGTAGAGAAAGACAAGTTTTAGTGAGTCTGTTGAACAGATGAATGATGGACAGATGATGGACTGACTACGGATGGACAGATGATGGACAGGTGGATGATGGACATGGACTTTGAGGACGGTAAGGGGACAACGTGTCTCAGTCTGTCTAGAGGCCGATCAGGGATCAGCCTTGTTTCTAATCTTTACAACATGTCACATTAATAATCTCCTAATCTGAGCCCAGAGGCCGTTACTGTAGCAACCGGACAAGAGAGTGGGAATGTGGTCGAGAAAGACCACCAGGTGAGCATCACCTATAGGCTTAAAACAGCAGTGAAATCATCAAATTAGTAAACAGAGCAGGTCAAAGGTCAGAGATCAGCTGATTTCAGTGACGGAAGCTGAAACTCTTTTCTAAAAGGTAAAACGAAAGCGTCTAAAACAAACCAAATGTCTTTCTTTCTTTCTTTAAAAATGTTTGAGGTCGTTCTGCTTGGAGACAGTTTTCTACAAGCTGCAGAAACTTTATCAGCTGTTTTTGTTAAAACCAAGAACTGGGATGGCAAACCAGAACCGAATCATGTGACCGGGACCACAGCTGGAAACCGACTCATCTTCTTCAACGGGAGATTCTGTTCTGTTTCCTTTTACCTGGAAGCTGAGAGATCGTTTCCTCGCAGGAAGGTCCAGTCTGCATGTCCTGGCTCATGGACTGGGGGACTTCAATCTTTTGGGATTATCCCGCCAAACTGCTGCAGATGAAATTCTGACATAGGCATCATTTTAGTTAAATCTCCTCAGAAGGAGATATTTCCCTCAACTTTAAGTTTTCTGGTGAGGTTCTTCTCAGAAGCCAGATTTGCTTTGAAGTCTGTGCAGCCCTGTGTGTCTGTGTTTGGAAAACTCTTTCCTCAGTGTAGAAAAGGAGCGTTCACACCCAGCTGTGGAGGCCCCGCCACAGGCTTGGTGTCCAGAACACCACTAGAGAGAAGCTGCCCAACAGTTGGTTTTTCAGCACCATGGACAGCACACCTTCTTCCAAAAGACTGACAAGCAACAGTGAACCCTAACTCATCCCTCCGTTAAGTCAAATCCAATAATGGTTTCACCTTCTCACGGTCCAGAAACATCCCACTGTCAGGGTCTAGGGCCCTCAGAGCTTCCATGTACAGAACTGTGCAAAGGTTTTAGGCAGGTGTGAAAAAAAAAGCTGTAAACAAACAATGCTTTAAGAAACATAGAAAATGTTTATTTTTATTAATTTACAAAATCCAATGTGAGTGACCCTAAACATCCAGGCAAAGTCATTCAGAACTATCTTTAGCGTGAAGAAGAACAAGAAGTCCTGGACGTGATGGTGTGGCCCCCACAGAGCCCTGATCCCAACAACACGGAGAATGTCTGGGATTAACACAAAGAGACAGAAGGATGTGAGGATGCCTACATCCACAGAAGATCTGTGGTTAGTTCTCCAGGATGTTTGGAACAACCTACCAGCCCAGTTCCTTCAACAGCTGTGTTCAGGTGTAGCGAGAAGAGCGGATGCTGTTCAGAAGGCAGAGAGTGGTCAGACCAAACATGGATCTGGTTTAGATTTCTCTTTTGTTCATTCACTGATTTATGTCGATTGATGAAAATAAATGATTAACACGTACATTTTTAAAGCCTTCTTTTTTACAGCATTTTTTCACACATGCCTAAAACTTTTGTACAGTTCGGTACTTCTGTTCACTGAACCGATGCTGTCATCCCTGCGAATAGAGTCTATAACAGTGAGAAAAAAAGCCTTTTGGCCTGCAGTCAGTCTTTACAGCCTGGGGAATTTTATTTGGTGGATCCATCAGTCCCAAAACCTTCATCACACTGGCGAGATCTGTAAATGTCTCTTCTGCTATGGCTTTATGGCATCTGACAGCCTCGATTTTCACATCAGCATCTGTTCTCCAGGTTCCAATGTTTTTCCAAAAATTCTCAAGTGTCAAATGTGATTTCACAACCACAGATAGTTTCAGCGTTTCTACTCCACCGATGTTCCAATAGTCTTTTAAAATAATTAGTAATATACAAAGAGCCATGCACGTCAAAGCCATGCATACACTGAATAGAGTACTGGAGGCAGTCGCTTCCACCATGAATGAGCGATTACAATCATTTTTGTGCAGCTGCTTTTTTGGGACATGATGAAGTGTTGGTAGAGCAGGTGATTCCTCACCAAGGTTGGACGACCGATAGATGAACTAATGAAGGAACAAATAAATGTTTGCAGTTGGCCAGCAGGTGGCACTGCTGCAACCTGGCTAAGACACAAGCGATCCATCCATCCATCTGTGGCAAGGTGGACAAACGAGGGCCCCGGGCGGGACTTGAACCTCAGACTCCCGGGTGAGAGTCATGCGCGTTAACCGATGGTTAGTGCGCGTGACTCTCACCCGGGAGTCTGGGGTTCAAGTCTCGCCCGGGCCCTCGGTTTGTCCACCTTGCCACACATCCATCCATCCATCACCCACTCACACATCCATCTGCATCAACCATCCATGTATCCTACCTTTTGTATTTATACCAGAAAACAGTGAATTTCAATAAAAATTAAGACATCAGAATAAAATTTGAATTTTTTTAGTCACATGATCAAAAATAATGATCAAACTTCCTGTAACTGCTGATTTATTTATGGCCATTCCTCACCCTGTCAGTTGCCATGGTAACAGCTGCTGGCAGGGAACTACAATTCCCATGATGCTGTCTATATCTTGCAGATGCTGCTCAGAGGGGGTTGCGCAGACAGAGCATGCCCAGTGTCTCTGTGATGGACACACCCACCACCAGAATGACAGTGAGCACACACACACACACAGTCATCCTCTGCGAAGCTCAGTCTGTAGTTTCTATGGCAACAAGAACAGAGCTGCAGATCAGCTGAGTGCCCCCTGCTGGTGGGTCATGATCAGACTGTCAATAATACTGAAGATGATAACACACACACACACACACTGCAGTAGGTGATTAGGCAGCAGAGAATCATCGACGATGCGCTGCTCTCACTAGAGGAGATGTCCCTCTCTGGGTGTCTCAAAGGGACAGTTGTCTCTCCTGTCCTCTGGACAGAAAAACTAGGGTGAAGGCCATGATCCATCAGGAATTTAGGCCTGAATCCACCTGTTTTACACCTCAGAGCTATTTTATTTACTGTGAATGTTTTTATTATTGTATTTGATTAACGAGTGTTTGAGGTGGAACATTTCAGATGTGTTGTTGCTAAATATTATGTTGTAATGACAGTAAAGGCTTTAATTTTATTAGTAATGCACCCCCCCCCACACACACACACACTCACACTTAACACATCTTCTCTTTCGTCTTCAGGGTTTCCTGTCACGCAGGTTGAAGCAGTCTCTACGTCGAACTCGCTCTCAGCCCAAATTGAATCGTAGGAGTAGCACAAAGACCTGCTCCACACAACCTTTTGAGAACAGGTAACACACACACACACACACTGGTTCTGACTCGGGTCAAGGGAACCCCTTTGCTCTGACCCTTGTCTATATTAGGACATAAACCAGAACATATCTCAGACTCTTGTGTCTCTCGCTGAGACCCTAAAACCCAGATCCTATCTCAGTGGACATCGTAACCTCCCTATTTCTCCTCACTCTGTCTATCAGGCCTGGTGCTAGTTCTGGTTCTGCTAGAGGTTTCTTCCTGTTCAAAGGGCCTTTTCCTTCCCACTGTCGCCCTGGTACTGTGCTGCTCAGAATGTTGGGACACTTTGAAGTGATGATTTGATCTGCTGGTTCCTTTATTTAGGGACAATTTGCCTAAGTAATATTTTATTTTTAATCTAGTTTGACTCAAATTTAAACATATTTACTGCAGTAAGTTATCCTGAATCTGGACCTGGGATGATTTAGAGCTGTTCCTTTGAGACAACTATCAACTAGAGCTTTTATAATATGATGAATTGAATTAAATATATACACACACACAAACACATATTTAGCATATTATTATCTGTAACATGCACATAGCATAAATCTGTAATTCTGTCTTTTCCGGTCATGGTGGCATAAATGCTGGTGGAGGCAAACTGGAGAGGGGTAACGAGGAGATTAGAGGAGACGAGGGAGGAAGTAGGGCAGTCTCTCTGCAGGGGAGGGGCGATTGCTGACAGAGGGGGGTGAGTCACATTCAGAGAGAGAGAGAGAGAGAGAGAGAGAGAGAGAGAGAGAGAGAGAGAGAGAGAGAGAGAGAGAGAGAGAGATGATGCTCTGTATCGTCATGAGCTAACGGACAGACAGACCGACAGATGAATCTCAAGCTCGGTAACTAACTTGATCAGTAGCTGCTCTATCTTCCATCCGTTTGCTGCTAAAGAACATGGCTTCATAACCTCCTCCTCCTCCACCCCCTCTCCTCCTCCTCCTCCTCCTCTTTCTCCTTGCAGAATGCTCGGTGAGTCTCATTTACCGTCTTTGTCCTCTGATCAGATAAACATGCTGCAGTCCCTCATGCTTTCTGTGTGTGTGTGTGTGTGTGTGTGTGTGTGTGTGTGTGTGTGTGTGTGTGTGTGTGTGTGTGTGTGTGTGTGTGTGTGTGTGTGTGTGCGTGCGCGTGCTGTGAGAGAGAGAGGTGTGTGTGTGTGTGTGTGTGTGTGTGTGTGTGTGTGTGTGAATGCAGGGGGCTGTGTGTATGATGGCGTATTTTTCTCTGAATAGCATGTCCAAGCATGTTGCTTCCTTGTGTGTGTGTGCGTGCGTGCGTGCGTGTGTGTGTGTGTGTGTGTGAGAGAGATTCAGTCTGCAGTTAGCATGCCCTACTAGCATGTTTGCTACACTGTTGAAAATAGCACTGCAGATTACATTAACACAAACAGAGTGAATTTGTACATTTAATTAATAATTAATCGCAAACAGGCGCCCGAAGAGTATATCAGTGGTGGATCCACACCATGACCAGCATAGATCTAGAGCAAGACCAGTAAAGATCCACACCAGTATCGGTGTAGATATAGACTAAGACCTGTGTAGATCATAGACTGTAGATCTAGACCAAGATCAGTGTAGATCCAGACCTAGACCAGTGTAGATCTAGACCAAGTTTGGTGTAGACCCAGACCAAAATCAGTGTAGATCTAGACTAAGACCAGTGGAGATCCAGACTTCACCCTACTTGCCTGCTGGTGGTGGTCGGACGGACCGATGGCACCTGTGTAAGACAACCTCGCTTCTGTCAGTGGACCCCATAGGGCAGCTGTGGTTACAATGTAGCTCATCACCACCAGTGTGTGAATGGATGAACGATTCACTGGAGTGTAAAGCGCTTTGGAGTCCTTTGACTCTGAAAGGTGCTATACAAGTGCAGGTCATTTATCAACCCATAGGCTGCAGGGTTAACAGATGTGATGGATAAACACTAACAAGACGTGTGTGGGTTTCAGGTGTGTTATGCGGCGGCTGCGTTGCGGTAGCCAGGAGTCGTTGCTAAGTGCTGGCTGTGTGTCTTCTCTGGAACTCAGGATGGACCAATCAGTGATAATCAAACCTGTTCACTCGTCCCTGCTGGGACAGGACTACTGTTTTGAGGTGACACACTCATGCACCTGGGATCCTGCTATAGTAGCCCTGCAGACCTTTGACCTCTTCTTTGTCTTCTAGGTAACAACTTCAACAGGCACCAAGTGTTTCTCTTGCCGCTCGGCAGCAGAACGAGACAAATGGATGGAGAACCTGCGGCGAGCTGTCCACCCCAACAAGGACAACAGTCGACGACTGGAGAATGTGCTGACGGTGTGGGTAATCGAAGCCAAAGACCTGCCCACCAAGAAACGGTAAGATCGAGTCTTACTGGACCACACATAGCAACATACCTGGTACTGGAGTAGGCTGTTGTGCTACAGGTACTTCTGTGAGCTGTGTCTGGATGACAGTCTGTACGCTCGGACATCCTGCAAGCTGAAGACGGATAACATCTTCTGGGGGGAGCGCTTCGACTTCAGCAGCCTGCCCTCCATCTCCTCCATCACACTGCACCTGTACAAAGACACGGACAGGAAGAGGAAGAAGGACAAAAGTAGCTATGTTGGCTTGGTCAACATCCCTGTTGCCACGGTGATGGGCAGACAGCTGGTGGAGAAGTGGTACTCAGTGAGCACGCCCAGCACAATCCGAGGTACGCAGGCAGCAACTGGTCCAAAAACTGGACCTGAATAGGTTAAACATCTAGTATGAGCAAAAAAATAAATCAACATCGACATTTTGAATAAAACACACTTCACACGAGTAAAGCAATAATTAAAGGTTGTTTTCTATTTCTGATCAGGTATAAACTAGAACAGGGTTCAAAAACAAATTCCTATTAAAGTTCAG
Source organism: Aphyosemion australe (assembly GCA_006937985.1). Lineage (NCBI taxonomy): Eukaryota > Metazoa > Chordata > Actinopteri > Cyprinodontiformes > Nothobranchiidae > Aphyosemion > Aphyosemion australe. The sequence continues at coordinate 391,347 of SSNS01000438.1, forward strand.
ATCTAAAGGGATCTGGTGTTTGCTGTCTGCATATCTTTGATCAGCTGATTGGTTGTAAATAAAGCTGCAGGAGCCTGTTTAAGTGCTGGTTTCAGGTGTTAAACAAGACGAAGTTCCCAAGGGCTGGGGACAATGACCAGAAACTTTAGTGTGGCTTGAAGACTGCTGGGGACAATTATTCTAAATTATTTATATAAAAGTATCCTTGTTGTTTGATGTCTAATCACAATATACTGTAGTGTGTTGACATCTGTTTCAAATTGGAGATTTGTTCAATGAATAAAAGTTAAAAAGTCATGATAGATCCCACAAATCACCAAGAACAAGATGAGCTGCTAACCTCTGCACCATGGCAGCCCTTACACGCTTTCTCAGAAAAATAACCAGAAAATAATGCATAGCTTACCCGAGTCAGGTTATCTTCATATTCCCTCACCAGAGCCAAGCTCTTCGTTATCCGCCGGATTGATGAATATAAAAAAATAGTTGTGGTCTCACAGTAGGCCCGCCTGAGAGAAAAAAGGAATTAACATCCAACCAAACCAACCTGCAAGTACAGCGCTAACAGTAAAACTGTAATGACCCAGTTTTATCATGTTTGATATTAACCTAAAGTAGGGCTAGCTGATATTTCCTTTGGGTCTCCTCCTGGTTGGACGTGCCCAGAAAACCTCACCAGGGAGGCCTCCAGGAGGCATCCTAACCAGACGCCCGAGCCACCTCAACTGGCTCCTCTTGATGTGGAGGAACAGCAGATCTACTCTGAGCTCCTCTCAGATGACCGAGCTTCTCACCCTATCTCTAAGGGAGAGCCCAGAAACCCTGCAGGGAAAACTCATTTCGGCCGCTTGTATCCACGATCTCGCTCTTTCGGTCACTACCCAAAGCTCGTGACCATAGGTGAGGGTAGGAACGTAGATCGACCGGCTCAGCTCTCTCTTCACCACGACAGACCGGTACAACGCCCGCATCACTGCAGACGCAGCACCAATCCGTCTATAGATCTCCTGATCCATCTTTCCCTCTCTCGTGAACAACCCTGAGATACTTAAACTCCTCCACTTGGGGCAGGACCTCATCCCTGACCTGGAGAAGATATTCTACCCTTTTCCGACTCAAGACCATGGTCTCAGATTTAGAGGAGCTGATTCTCATCCCAGCTGCTTCACACTCAGCTGTGAACCGGAGGTAGACAGGTGAAATCACATTCTTACGAAGCCAATAGGACCACATCATCTGCAAAAAGCAGAGACCTGACACTTGGTGATATGTGGTATCGGTATCAGTTTATATCTGTATTGGAAATTCAGAGTCAGCAATATCGATATATCGGATATCGGTAAAAAGCCAATATTGAGAATCCCTAACCTAGGTTAGCTAAAGGAACAGCTAGGGTTTATGACTCAGCACGCTGACTACTGGTTGGATGGGACAGTTTTCCCAGCATGCCACGCTCTTTCAGAAACGTTGAAAATGAAACTAAATTAATTAATTATAGATTTTTTTAATTCACAGGCAAAGTATTATTCCTGACATCAAATATACATGTGTTAAAGAAAAATTGGCTATAGTTTGACTGAAACAGGAAGTGGTACAGAGGGGTTTAAATAGTGGCCATTTTCTTTCTTTACTTGAGTCTGGTTCTGCAGAGAACAGAAGCAGGTAATAGATTGATTCTGAGAAATGTTAATGCAGCAGGGTTTTAACGTGGTCAGACCAAGATTGTCAGCCCAAATTATAAACCTCTGACTAATAAATATATGTGAGGACATGTCTCTGGCATCCCCGGTTCCTCTCGCTCTTTAAAACCTGTTTGGTTTTCAGGAAAGTCGTCCATTCCAAGTGTTCGGGTCAAAGCCCGGTACCAGAGCATCATCATCCTGCCGATGGAGCAGTACAAAGAATTTGCTGAGTACATCAGTGCCAACTATCTGCTGCTCTGCTCCACCCTGGAAGCCTCCATCAGTCTCAGAGCCAAGGAGGAGCTGGCTGCTGCTCTCGTGCACATCCTTCACAGCACAGGCAAGGCCAAGGTAGCTCCACCCACTGAAGGAAACCAAACCCATTTTGAATGTGACTCCTCCCATTCCATCTGCCACAAACTTTAACCCTTGACCTTCTCTGCAGGACTTCCTAACAGACCTGATGATGTCAGAGGTCGACCGTTGTCGTGACAACGACCAGCTGATCTTCAGAGAGAACACACTAGCAACCAAAAGTATTGAGGAATACCTAAAGCTGATTGGACAGAAGTACCTGCAGGATGCCCTCGGTACAGCAACACGCACACACACGCACACGCACGCACGCACAGAGCATGCAGGTCACACTGAGCATGTGTGTGTTTGTTAAGGTGAGTTCATCAAAGCTCTGTATGAGTCTGATGAGAACTGTGAGGTTGACCCCTCCCGCTGTGCGTCCTCTGACCTCATGGAGCATCAGGCCAACCTGAGGATGTGCTGTGAGTTGGCCTTTTGTAAGATTCTGGATTCTTACAGGTGAGCAGCCTTGCACACGGATGAGCTCAGGTTCAAGCCAGCAAATTCTTTATTTGTGTTTTCGTCTTTCTGCGGTTTGCTCTGCCCACTCAGGGTCTTCCCGCGGGAGCTGAAGGAAGTGTTTGCGTCATGGCGTCAGGAGTGCAGTAATCGGGGGCGACCAGACATCAGCGAGCGTCTCATCAGTGCCTCCCTGTTTTTGCGCTTTCTGTGTCCGGCCGTGATGTCACCATCTCTGTTTGACCTCATGCAGGAGTACCCTGACGAGCGCACAGCCAGGACCTTGACTTTGATTGCCAAAGTGATCCAGAACCTGGCCAACTTCAGCAAGTAGGCTAATACTTTTATTTTGAATCAGCTTTTAATGTGAAGGCACTAAGGCATCTTCTTGAAAGAGGTCAGGGCTTTTATTGTGAAGCTGATTGTGCATGTCGTCGAGTTACACTCTTACCTGTCTATGTGACCTCATCTGTCTCACCTGTTGCTGTAGGTTTGGTACTAAAGAGGAGTACATGCTCTTCATGAATGACTTTGTGGAGCGTCAGTGGAGCAGCATGCAGCGATTCCTGCAGGAGATCTCTAACCCCGACGGACTAAACCACACCGCTGGATTTGATGGATACATCGACCTCGGCAGAGAGCTCAGCAGTCTGCACATTCTGCTGACAGAACTGGACCAGGTAACACACCTGCCAGGTAACACACCTGGCAGAAAACACACCTGCCAGGTAATGCACATGGCAGAAAACACACCTAATAGGTAAAAAGATGGATATTGCACAAGACAGGTAAAAAAAACCTGACATCTTATGTGACAGGTAACACACCTGAGTCACCAGGTAACACGCCTGACATGTAATGCACCTGATAGCTGATACATCTTCTTGATCAAAGTCAAAAATACCTACAGTGCTGTCTTTCTTGTTTCCTGATCTCTGTCTCTGTCCTCTTCTGTGTCCAGTCCTGCCTTTCAAAGCTCAGTCCTCTTCCTCGGATCCTCAGAGATGTGTCAGCAGCTCTTGCTCACCCTGGGGGCGTGGCCAGCTCTGGAGGTGTGTCGGTTTCCTCTCCAGAGCCTGAGCGTGTGGCGTCTCCACCCCCTTTGTCTCCGCCTCTTTCTCCTCCTCTAGCAGCCTGTAATCCTTCTGTCGGGCTGCAGGGCGGTGTCGGCCTGGACGGAGGGTTAGCATCATCATTCACAAGCTGCTGTCATGTTCTGTCATTAGCAGTATGTTGCTATTAGATGTTAGATGCAAAAACTATTAAAACATAAAACAAATATATAATAGAAAGACATGGGGCATCTTCATGGAGATGGGGACCAGGTTCTCCAGATGATTTATGGTCCACTTCTCAAGCAGACTGATATGGATCAACACACGGAATTATTTTAAAGAGCTTTAGCAACAGAGACAAAATTCATCAACTGGCTGGAGACAGCGGTAACACTCACTTCCTGTTTGTGTGTGTGTGTGTGTGTGTGTGTGTGTGTGTGTGTCTGCAGTTGTGTAGATTTCACCAGACTTCCTTCTCCAACTCCAGAAAACAAGGATTTGTTCTTTGTCACCAAAGGATCCAGTCTGCAGCCTGCATCAGGTGACCTTTGACCTTAGATGCTGACCAATCAGCTTCTTTTGACCCTTCCCTGTTTCGTGTGAGCTCTGACCCTTCTGATGACGTCCCTTCCAACAGGTATGCGAGGATCTCCAGCGCCGAGCTCATCATATTCAGAGCCCAATGAGAATGAAGCGGCATTTGAAATGACCAATGGGAGCCAGAGGGAAGCGCTGGAGCTGACTAGTGAAAACCGAACTCTGTCTCTGGTGGACCTGCAGGACTCCTCTCCTAACGAGGGCCTTGATGACGCTCAGTGGCAGCGCCGGACAGGACTCCTCCCCCTCTCTTTTCAGAACCCAGTGTATCACATGACCTCATCACCGCGGCAGCAGCAGCAGACTGACGCCACGCCCTCTGATGGATCAGTGGGATCACAGGGAAACGGTGAGGACAGGGTCACCATGGCAACCAAGCCTGCCTTCCTTACCCAAATGTCTGTGGGTGTGGGAGCGGGAGATAGGGGGGAGAGGATGTCTGCCATGTCCAGCAGCAGCAGTGGCGAGGAATACTCCCGACGAGCTCTGTCTCTTACTGACACGCTTACAGGTATGAGTCTGCTCCTCCATCAAGCTTCAGGTGATCCATGAGATCAGGTGAGATTTATACCTACTGTTGCCCTCCCCTTGCAGGTAGCTCTGCCCCCCCTCGCCAGAACTCCTCTGGTCCTCATAGACGCATTGATCAGCCTCCCCCGCCATCCTCTGCTCCACCAGGCCCGCCTCGAGGCCGAACACCTCCCAGCATGCTCAGTGGTGGAGGCTCTGCCTACCCACCACGTCCCGCCTCTGGCAGCATGATGTCATCAAGCCCCGACTGGCCGACCTGCAACCAGTCACGTCTTAGACAGATGTCGTCATCATCTAAAGGAGACAGCCCTGAGAAGCAGCGAGCTACAACCAAGGTGATGCACCTGTTACCACGGTGACCTCTGACACACCTGTCAGCTGACATGAAAAGACTAAAACCAAATTCCCTAAACAGTCTGAAATTTGTTAAATGGAAAATTTGGATAAACCTACAGGTGAAAATAGCTCAGTAGGTCAAACTCAGGTGGTGTGAAGCCCAGGTGTGACTCACCTATATCACTAACCTGTCTCACCCACCTGACTCCAGTTGTTGTCAGAACGTCCTGGTCAGCCCCCTCTGGGGGTTGAGCGCTCCTGGTTGACCCTTGACCTGGCTGAAGTACCTGGTGTGTTTGTCTTTCCAGGCTCCGTCTCCCTGCGCTTTGGACCGAACTGCTGCCTGGCTGCTCAACATGAACTCTGCACCCTCCTACGGCGAGGCAGAGGATGATCGTCATGACGATGCCATGGTGGAGAAGGTATGGGGGTTCTGGTCTGGTTGGTTCTGTTGTCAGCTGGTTCCGTGTGTTCTGACCATGTTCATGTATTCAGTACCAGCAGGAGATTGTGCTGCTGCAGGAGAAGCTGCGAGTGGCAGCAATGAGACAAGAGGAGTGTGAAGCTCGGCTCCTGGTCCAGGACCAGCAGAACCAGCGGATGCTGCAGGAGTACCAGGTTTGTGATGTCACTGAAAACCCTGATTCACCTGGGTCATGTGACCAGCTGGACCCGTAACAGGAACTGTGTTTTTCAGGCTCGCCTGGAGGACACAGAGAGCCGCCTCAGGAGGTTGCAGGATGACAAAGACCTCCAGATGAACAGCATCATCAGCAGGTAGGACAGCTGTCTTTCTAAGCACCTGTCTGACTGAACACCTGTCTGTCTAAACACATGCTCACTTACTTGTTTGACCTGTGCAGGTTGATGGCAGTGGAGGAGGAGCTTAAGAAGGACCACTCTGACATGCAGGCAGTGGTTGACTCCAAGCAGAAGATCATAGAGGCTCAGGTACTCATCTCACCTTCCTGTCTTGCCTCTGCCACTGTCACCACTCTGTCTCACCTGCTTGTGTTTCACGTGTCTACCTGACAGGAAAAAAGGATTGCGAGTCTTGATGCCGCCAACACGCGTTTGATGGCAGCACTGACTCAGCTGAAGGAACGCTATGCTGTGACATCACAGAGAAACGGCCTGTCTCCTAGCAACACGTCCTCCCTGCAGATCACTGAGAACGGAGAATTCCGTAACTCCGGCAACTGCTGAACACCTGATTTGTGCTCTGATTGGTGGTCGCTGCAGAGGTGGGATAGGCTAATAAATCTGAAAACACAAAATCGATCAGTGCTGACATCATTTTTACAGACATGTCAACATTATCTCAGCTCCTCCAGAACCAGATGACCTCTGACCTGATCCTACCCTTGTTCGTGGGTTACCCCTCACTTCCTGCTTTCTTTTTGCATGTTCCTCTTTTTACATCATTTCCTGTTTACATTTAGAACTTCCTGTAAAGAACCAAAACACTTTACCTACCAACTTTATTACGGCACTCCAGCTGGTTCTGGTCGGACTGAGCTCTAGATGGTTCTGGACTGACCGTAGATCTCAGACTGTATTTTAAAAGGGACGGTTCTCCCAATGTTCCTACGGGTCAGAACCGACCTGTCCGAGTTAGTTTATCCTAGCAGTGAGTTGTGTTGGCCCCTCCGGGCCTCCTTAGCCCTGATGTTTAGTTGTTATTGAGATTTTATTGTGAACAGATTTTATTGGACATCAGTAAAACTCGTGACGACTCGTGCGCTCGCTCCGTGCTCACCGTGGCTTCTGTCTGTTCTTCTGTGTTAATGAGCTTCTGTTTGTTCTGATCCCAATCCTCTGATTATTTATCTACAGCATCTCGATCAATAAAACTAGATTGTCAACCTTTTGGTGTGGTCATCAACACACACACACACACACACGCACACACACACACACAGAGGTGACTGAAGCCACATTTTATTCATCATTTGATCTGTGGACAGGAAATGATGTCACAGGCTCTGCATGAGTCGCTTCAGTGGGTCGACGTTCCAGAACTCATGGTTCCAGCCTAGAAACCAGCCCGTGAAGGTGGGAGGTTCAGATCCCTGTTTCACCGTCACAATGGGGGTCCGTGGGTCTCGAGCAGGGTCCGTCTCTATATACCGCACAGCTGTAACGAAAACACACAGAAACCTGTTCCAGGACCCATCACAGCTCTCGTCAGAACAGCGGTGCAGAACATCTTAGAAGCTCTAGAAAACTCTACCCCCGTCCTTCTGGAGGACGGTCTTACCTGATGCTGCTGCTTCCATCTTCTCCTCTTCCTGCGCCTCCTTTCCGATCCAAACAAACACCTGTGAGAGGACAAATAGATGAGGAGATGTAGAAGAGTCCTTTTGTCCTGGTGGTGGCAGCAGAGACTCACCTGGGACCAGGTATCCAGTATCATGACATCATCAGGAGCCAGGTCATCTTGGGTCAGCTCTCCTGGAACCTCCTCCATCTGAAAGCAAAGGCAGCATTATACTGGTCCTGATAACCAAAGTCCATACCCTTCCTTTACCTCAGTGACCAGTGAGATGCAGGGTAGCAGCTCATGGTGACTCCGCCCACCTGCCCAACACATCAGCCATGCTGAAAGACATCAGACTTACCTGAAAATTTCCAGTTTTGTTGGAGCAGGCGAAGAGCCGAGGAGGATGAGTGTCAATCTTGTTGTTGATCCGGGGGAGCTGACAGTAGTCCGCCTTTCCTCCCAGTGTTTCCCAGAATGCATCTGAAACCAAAGACAGGCGGCTCTTGTGATTGCGTCGTTTCACATCATCCTAGTGGACTCCACGAGACATCTGCCTCACCTTCCTCTTCTCCCTCCTCCAGCTGGGTGGGGGTCACCTGGAGGATCCCAGCCAGGTACTCAGCCCCCTTAACTTCAGCCAAGCTGCTGCTCTTCCCTTTCCACATCCAGGATCCAGAAGAGGACACCAGGAGGAAAACATCACTGGAGGTCAGACAGGAGGAGGACACATCCACCTGGGGAAGGTAGAGGAGTCAGCCTGGTTCTAACTGGTTTTACCAGACTGGTGTCGGGACATAAACTCTACCGACAGCTCAGAGTGAACCTAGAAGGAAGCAGAACTGGTTCTTGAAGAAGGTTCTTTTCTCAAAGAGCTCTCCAGTTCTGTTTGACCTTTTAGGGTTTGCAGAGGAGGTGTGGATCATCAAACACATGATCGAGAACCAAATCAACTGTTTCACAAAAACATTCTATCTGAGAAGATTTATGTTCGTATCAAATCAAACAGGACCAGACTGGACTGGATCATGATAGACTGGACTGGACTGGTTCAATCTGGACTAGATCAGTCTGGATGGCACGACTGGACGTGACAGGACTGGATCAGATCGGTCTGGATCAAACTGGACTGGACCTTTAGGTTCTGAACCTTTTGGACTCAGATTGACATTCTGGATTGAAGCCGTCTGCATCAGTGTAACATGGACTGAGACCTAAAGCATTCTGCAGGAGAACTTTTTGATGTCATTCATCATAATTCATTATGACCTTCTAACCCTGGTCCTGGAGGACTTTTATCCAGCATGTTCTAGGACTCAACAGCTGATTTACCTGTTCAGCAGCTCATCAAGCTCTGCAGAAGCCTGCTGGTCAAAAGCAGAGAAACCTCTAGAACCTGCTGGATGATGGCCCTGAAGGACCAGGGTTGGACACCACTGTTCCAGACTGAAATATTCAGTAGGAAACTGTTTTTAAACCTGACTTGGACCACTGAATGTCTCACCTCCACAGCTTTAGTGTCTCCAGCTGGATTGGCCCGAACCTGAAACAGACGATTCTCAGCAGGCTCAGATTGGCCACCCTTCCTGGAAGCCCCTCCCTTGTAGATCACCATTGGATGTCCTCCGAACAGACTCATCAGGTGGGCCGGCTCTTTGCCCTGAACCACCCTCACCTATGCAGACAGATCACTGTCGATCAAGCTCAGAAGGTTCAAGTCTTGAAATTTTGACATAGCTAGCACCAGTGTTCCCAGTTCCTGTACCTGAACAGCGCCTCCTCCCAGCTCATCATCCATCCGGATGGCCAGTATGGCCGATACCCCAATTTCATCCTGGCTAGACTCCGCCCCCTGCCTGAGGAAGAAAAGCATCTGTATCAGAAATCCAGTAGAGGAAAAACTGAAGGAGCAGAGACCTGAACTAAGGGACAGGTCTGGTGCTTAATCTGGGCAAGGTCAGTTCTGGCCTGCAGGGCCACCCACTCTGGACCAGGTTAGGCTGCCTATGAATGAATGAATGAATGAATGAATGAATGAATGAAAAGCTTTCTGCCATGTAACGGTACAGGTTATAAAAACCCTGTCTATGTTGGACCTGGACTCTGGACAGAACTGGACCTCACTGATGCAGCAGACCTGAGATCTCACCATATGTAGATGATGTGGCCTTGTCTCCCACTGTGCCGGTACTGATACTGGATGATGTAACTGTCACCTCCGTAAAACTGACCGAAGGATTTGGGATCCACTGGAACTTTATCAGATCCTTTAACTTGCCAGATCTGCAGACAGAATGTTTCATTTGAATTTCTTCCTGAAATCATGAAACTGGTAGAAAAACACTTGGTTATAGGTTAACTGTGTTACCTCAGATCCAATGCTGGTTATAAAAATGTAATCCAGCTCACCTGTTTCTCTCCATCCCCACGGTCCACCATCCCATACTGGGCTGCCATGGATTCTGAATGGTGAAGCTTTGATACGTCAAAAGGCACCTGTCCAGTCAAGGAGGTAAGGAGGGTGAGTGTCTTGCCCAAGGACACAACGACTATCATGGACAAAGCCTAGTTTCAAACCAGCAACCACTGGTCACAGAGCGAACTCCTAACCCTGTGCTACAACCGCCCCCTGGTGCCTTTAGAACCTGAAAGACATTGTCAAGCGTACCTTTTTGATATTTGCTACTTTATTGGAGACGTAGGCTTTTCCCATGCCGACCGTCGCCTCAGAGTCTCTCCAGTTTTTAAAGAACTGTTTGAACAGCGGCGTCTCACCGTGCTGTGGGAGGACCTGGACCTGAGGGGGTTGAAAGGAAGGATTATTACAGCATGTAAAGGTGACACGTTGATGTGTCGAGACAGGTAACGAGTTCCTGCTCAGGTGAGTAAAGTTGGTAGGGGCTCTGGAGGCGTCCACCTTGTGGGTGAGCCGTGGACCACAGAACCTAAAGCAGCAGTGGTTCTGGTACTGCTGTAAAACACTAGTCTCAACCCTGTAGTCCATGTTAGAGACTTTACCTGACCGTGTTTACCTCAGGAAAAAATGCAACCCTGTTCTCCTTGTGAAGAGGGAACGCTGGGTAAACGTCAGCTGGAGCACGGGCCTTTTATTCTACACCACACATAAAAATAAGCTTCAGTAGCAGTTATAATGCCCTTCTCTAAAGGTCTTGAGTAATATTTAGTCTGTAAATTTGTTCATTGATTATCTGTGAAATTGCTGATTTGGAGAAGGGAAATAAATGATTGTTGAGGAATTATTGTTATGTTCCAGCTGCTCATTTGGATTCTTATAACGGACGAGGAAGGGAAACCATTCTGCAAGCAGGCTGGTATGGGTGAAGGTATGATGTGTGATAAAAGGTGTAGAAGACAGTAGTGAGAGCAGCCATGTTGTCTGGTTTAGAGACGGTGTTGAGGTTCTCTTTGGGAGAGAAGATGATGGGTATGATCAGGAATAAGTCCATCAGAGGGACATGTTAGATGTTTAGGAGATAAAATCAGAGACCAGACTGAAAAGGTTTGGACATGTCCAAAGCAGAGATAATGATGACACAGGCAGAAGGATGCTGAGGTTGGAGCCACCAGGCAGGAGGCTGAGAGGAAGACCAACAAGGAGGAAAATTCCCCAGTGTGTTTAGCTGAGTGTGTTTACCTGAGTGTGTAGAGGATGGCTCATCACTTGGATAAACTTCTCTGCACTCTGTAGACCAGCTTGCCGCTCATCACTGTTTGCTTCCGTACCTTCACACACATTCATGATGTTATACTTCACTGGTAGGACCACAGAATACCTTAGTAGCAGGTGAGTCCTGGATCATATATTCCTCTGTGATCTCAGGAAACCATTCTACTCTGGGACGTGTGGTTTCAGACCTTTCCAGAAGAAGATTTGTCCGTTGGCACCGTTGTCAAGGATGAAGCACTCTGTAGAGTCCAAAGCATCCTGGGAGAACGGGCTCTGCTCCTCTACTATGGTTACTTCCATCTTTCCACTTGAGTTGGACACCTGAGATGCAGATGGTGACAACAGGACACTTTTTACTTAAAGGTGCCAGTCACTGAGGAACCGTGTAGTACATTTTCTTTTAGAAACGTGTTCCAGTCTGAGTTCCACATGCAAACCGAACGTGAACATTTTCTTCAATCAGTCAATCAAATTTTATTTATAATGCACTTTTCATACTTTGAAAGCAGATCAAAGTGCAGTACAGATTAAAATAACCCCACATAACCCTAAGTACCCACCCCTCCCAGCCAACCCCATCCCCCCCTACACACACACACACACACACACACACACACATCAAGAATACAAGACATTGGTGTCTGGCTGAGTTCAGAAAAACCATAAATCTGGGAAACGTCATCGGTGGGGCGATCTGACCCGGGAGCATCAGGTCAACTGGTCTGGACAAGGGCGTCGTAGTCAAATGACGCTCCCGGGGGAGAGGGCCCCCTAGAGGAAACATGGATGAAAGTAATAAAATAAATAAATAAAATACAAATAAATAATGGTAATCGAGTAGAAATAATTAAGAAAGATAAAAAATTAATGAATAATATTAAATAAATAGTAAAATAACTGTAATGTAAAATATGTTGTAAAATTAAAAGATGTAGTCAAACTAAAACATGCTAACAAACAATAATAATAGTAATCAATTAAAAGCTAAGCTAAAAAGGTGAGCCTTAAGCCTGCTCTTAAAATAGTGAATGTCCCCTGTGGCCCTGAGGTCCTCCGGCAGCGCGTTCCAGAGACGAGGGCCATAATACTTGAAAGACGCCTCGCCATGGGTACGTGTCCTGACCTTAGGAATAACGAGGAGGTGGCTGCCGGAGGAGCGCAGAGGTTGCGAGGGTTCATAAGGTAAAAGAAGTTCTGCAAGATAAGAAGGTCCCAACCAATTGAGACACTTAAAAACCATTAAGAGAATCTTAAAATCAATCCTGAAACATACGGGGAGCCAATGCAATGATTGTAAGACCGATGTAATGTGCTCCCGCCTCCTGGTCTTCGTCAGGACACGTGCTGCCGAATTCTGTAGTACTTGAGATGCTCTTTTTGGGAAGACCAGAAAGCAGGGCATTACAATAATCCATTCTACTGGTGATAAAAGCATGCATCAGCGTCTCCGTATTGGCCCGAGAGAGAATGGGGCGGACTCTGGCGATGTTCTTTAAATGATTAAAAACCTATTTTTGTCACGTTTTTAATGTGAGGGATAAAAGACAGGACCGAATCAAAAATCACGCCCAGGTTCTTCACTTGTTGTGAGGGATTAAAAGACAGTGATTGTAATTTTGGTAAAAGTTTCTCTCTCTGAGCCTCAGGACCAATAACTAAAACTTCAGTTTTGTCCTGGTTGAGCTGGAGAAAGTTTTCTGTCATCCAGGATTTGATATCTAAAATGCAGTTAAAAAGTGCGTCCATTGGCTGTGTGTCATCAGGAGACACGGAGATGTACAACTGTGTATCATCAGCATAACTGTGAAAGTTCACTCCATGTCTCCTGATGACACCACCAAGAGGGAGCATGTAACGGTTAAAAAGCACTGGGCCTAAAATTGAACCCTGGGGCACACCACATGTGATCCCATGGACCCTAGAGGAACAGGTATCTAAACTCACCATAAAAGTCCTGTCTGTGAGATAAGAGGTGAACCATCTGTGGACAGCACCAGAGAGGCCGATCTGTTTTAAACGGGTTAAAAGAATAGTGTGGTCTACTGTGTCAAAGGCAGCACTTAGATCCAGTAGAACCAACACTGTCACCCTCTGTGCGTCGTAGTTTATCCTAAAATCATTCAGCCCCCATCACCTGCGTTAGCCACATGGAAATAGATATGATCGGGTCAGAAAGTGGTAAATGTTCTGTATTTATGTAGCACCTTCTTAGGGTTCTACAACCCCCCCAAGGCGCTTCACAACACAATCAGTCATCCACACATTCACACGCGGGTGGGGATGAGCTACATCGTAGCTACAGCTGCCCTGGGGCATACTGACGGAGGCCAGTTTCTACTATGTCACAAGAAAATTTAACATTCTTGGCTCCGCCCACCTTGGCTTGGGATCACCGCCCTGAAGAAGACTACAGAGCTTGTCTTGGCTAGTAGAAGCTAGCCATTAGCAACTCGACAACATAGTGGAATATGTTCATGCTTCTGTTATTTGTGGAGTTAAAACATCAATGTTGGCAGCAGAAGAGTCACATTGCTGTTAGCCAATCAGAGGCCAGACCTTGGTATATCATGAATATTAATGCAGAAGGTTCTGACAAACTTCTACCCCCTGAAACAGGAGCAGAGCTTTTTTCCACAGTGAAGGGGAAGAGATTCATTCATACAAGAGGCCACAGCACATTTAATGAGTGAATGAGTCATTTAAAATAAAATATGAGCACCTGAATACATTACCTTATAGAGCCGAGCCCCCTTCCTGTTGGAAACATCTGTCTGCATGTCATCACCTGATGAGTCAGGAAGATCCGGTTTGGCCCCCAGAACCTGAACACATCAGATAAAACAGGAATCTAAACCAGGAATGTTTCCTTTTCAGATGCTGATCCAAGACCGTGGGTAAGAGGTGTGTGCATGTGTGCATGTGTGTTGTTGTTTGTGACATCCTGTACTAATAGTAAATGTTTTGCTTGTGTCAAAACCTCTAACATCTTCTTTGGCTCCGCCCCCTCATCAACAACCAGGAGCTCAGCCCGGCCACTCCTCTCGTCGTCACGGATACTCTTGGAAATCTGTCAACCAGGGATTTGATCAGCTGACATGCGATGCCCTGAAATTACAATGCCGTCCAGTGATGTCACCACTTACCAAAGAAGCCTTCAGCTTCTCAAATCCATTGCTTTGGCAACCAGACCACTGGATGATTACCTGTTGGATGCAAACCCACGTTAACTTTGCAGCGTGACCCAGTTGGTGCCAGTACTGTCCAGTTCAGTCTCACCCGTCCCAGATCCAGAATGAAACTGTCACCATTGTTGAAACTCTCCCAGCTGACAGGAACTTCTGTTGCCCTGACAACACGACGACCTTTGACCTGCAGCAACCTTTGCACTTTTGTATCATTACTCAATACATGTTTGAACCCTGAAGCCACGCCCCCTTGCTGTATGACAACAGACAGAAAATAACATCAGGACCAAAGCTTTCTGACAGGTTAAACATGTGGTTCTGGCCCAGAGGTTACCATGTACGTGAGACCCGTTTTGAAGTACCCACTGAAGGTCGCCGACTCGTGGCCTTGGACTTCTCTGTGTTGGATCGGCTCCCCCTTCAGGAAGTCATCCATCTGGACAGCAAAAATGGCTGCTGCTCCACTTTCATCTATGGAACACTCAGAACCTAAAGCAGAATTGGCCAATCAGAGAACAGAACCAGAATCACATGTTCAGGAGTCTCGCAACTACATGAGTCCAACGACTGATATGGTTGTGTAGAAGTAGCACGGCACCACAGAATAAGGTCCAGCTGATTATTGGTTACTGGTTTTTGTGTTGAAATCCCTTCTGGTGTCCTGAACATGAGCTCAATGATTGTTTTCGTTTGCTACATTTGTTTCTTCAACAGTGTTGTTCACGCTTGTTGTTTGGTTCAGCTTGTGTATTTGTTTATCAGGGTTGGGGTGCTGCGTGCTGCTGCGTGCTGCTGCATGCTGCTGCATGCTGCTTCATGCTGCTGCGTGCTGTTGCATGCTGCTGCACGCGCTCTCACCTTGCCAGTAGTGCAGGTCATACTGCAGGTCTCCACTGCGGTTGCTGGTGCTCTTCAGGACCAAGTAGCAGTCTCCGGTGTAAAACCGTCCATACAGACTCTCAGGAACAGGAACCAGATCCATGTGCTCCACACGCCACACTTGAAGTCCGGCCTTCTTTCCTGCACGCTCGAACTCTGGATGGTACACCATGATGTCACCTGTGGTGGGCGGGGCAGAACAGATATAACCTGTCAAGTACGCCTACCACCTGTCATCTGACCACAGCACATCATATGGTGAGAAGTGGGTTACCGTGGAAACTGATGCCAAACTTAAATTATTCTAAACTCTGATGTTGATTTTACAGTCAAATAAAGTGGTATCTGTTGGTCTGGTTACCGTGGTGATCACTGGTGATGCAGCGGTTTTGGTCCTGCTGTTACTGGACCTGAGTCCAAGTATCCTACTGCTCATTTATAATAAAAACCTTTAATGTGTGCCCTCTTTATTATGGCTGCATCATTTTTCCTGAATTGATTAAAAAGTGCTGAGAGGAAACAAAAGACCTCTGCCAGTAAAGGAAATGTTCTGAAATCACCGACATAAAGAAATTCCTCTTTGTGGAGCAGAACCACTTCCTCTTCTCACCTGGTAGGACTTTTTTTCAACGTTAATCATTTTAATCACACTAATATTTAATCTTTTCTTACTTTAAATCATGTCTTCAGTATTTTATTAAATATTGGAGAATTCAGTTCTATTTGTTTTTATTAACCCTGTTTTACTGTTACTTGATTACATAGAAGCTTTAATCATTCAGTTCAATCACACAGCAGAGTTTGGATCATAAGAATCACTTCACCATAAACTTCATTTTTCACATCAAATCATTACATTCAATCAACAATTTCAGAATAAACTCTTTCCGTGCCGTGGGTAACCTGAAAGAGTTAACAGCTGTTTATTGTTTACCGTCCTCAGATGTCTGTTCTGTGAAACCTGAAATTGTTCTGCAGAAGAAGCTGAGATGGAAAATTTCTGACAGGGTGGGATAAATGTCCAGCTGATGCTCAGACTGATAAAGTAGATAAACCGGAAGCCCAACTGGCCGAATGCATGTTCAGTCGTACATGCACACTGAACGTTGTGACATTTATGCTTCCCATAGATGAGGAGAAAGAACATTTTATTAATAATTAATGAGAACAGAAGAAATGATGAGCTGCTTCCACATTGTTTTAGACTAAAGTTTAAGCTTGATTAAAACATAAAAACTCACCTTCAGCGTCTGTTAGAAGTCTTGCTCAGCTGGATCCAAGCTGCAATGGAGGAGGAGGGTGGTGCCAGATGTAACCTTACCTGTCTTCTCCTCCCCCCACTCTACTACATGTGTCACACCCAGCAGCACATAACACATTCAAGCCTGAACAAAAGTATGTAGAACAAGTACCTGGGAGAGATCAGCTGACTCAAATAGCCTGCAGGACATGCAGAGGATCTGCTGCTCTATCTGGGGGATGGGTCAACTCTTATCCTGAACCTCAGCAGACAAAGTTCTTCAAAGAAGAACAGATCAGAACCAATTTTTGAAATAAAATATCAGAACTTAAACAATACAACAGACTTCACAACACTTTCTAAAAAAAGGAGACCTAAAGGAAAGCCAGAAAACTATTTCTAAAAGTAGATAGGGAGGGCTTCCAGAACCAGGACAGGAAGTCGGGTCCAGAAGAGAAGATCCAGGAAACTTTATAATCTCTCTCTCTCTCTCTCTCTCTCTCTAATTTCCTGGTCCATGATGATGATGGCTGATCAGCTGATTTAGATCAATGTGCAGAACCGGGCCGGTGTTAGAGTCACCGGCCCTCCAGAACCGTGCAGACCTGGTGCACCTGCAGCTGCTGCAGTGTTCCAGCAGGACTTTAGCCAACAGGCGAGCTGATATTTGTTTGATATGATGAACAACATGACATTTCCTGCCTAAAGCCACTTTGGGTTAAATTGAATGTCCCCCTTAAGTCTGGAATATTTCAGTCATTCCTGAGCACCATAATGCAGCCATTCTAGATGGCATCATTAAAATGACTATTGCCATCTTCCTCTTTGGCTCCACCTTCAGATATGTCCCCTTCATTTTTATATCAACAACAGATCCCTCCGTTCCTCTCACAGCATTCAACTCTGCAGCAACGCAGTGAAACTGGAAGGCAATAAAACATTCCTGCACAAGCACCTCCATTTCAGTCTAAGAATTTCTGTCTTCCAGACCTCTGAATTAACATGACTACCCGTGAAATGTCACAGATCAGAAGGCATATATGCAAAGTATTCATAAAGTGCTCTGCATTGCCCATTTATGGCAGAATATGGGTGCGTGCAGGGTATGATCCAAAAACACCTGAGCACATTTCTAGGAATAGCTTCATGAAGCAGGAATTGTGTGCAGCCATAAGTATGCAGTTTTTATAAAATAAAAAAATTATTTGCTGAGCTTAGGAAGAGTTTTTAGAAAAGATTCTGCACAGTTTTATAAATGAGGCCCCTAAACTTTAAGACCATGACCGGAACCAGGACCTGATGTTATTGTTTGTTATTCTAAATCATAATCATGTCTGACAATTCAATAAATTGATTAAGAAATCTAGAACTTTCTTTATCTAACAAGCTAGAAACCAGGGTCATCTGCTCCTGGATGTCCCTATCCAGTTTCTCTGCTCCTTTACTTCTGTTCACCTGTTCAGCAGGTAAACAAGCTCAGCAGAAGCCAGCTGGCTCAATTCAGGTGTTCTGGAGCAGAGGCACCTTTAAAAGCTGCTGGGAGGTTGGATACAGAGGCAGCAGTATCCACACACAAGATGGCGTCTGTTATGACGCATTCTTCCAGTGAGAAGTGGTAGTAAAGGAGACGTCTATGAGCGTATATCTATGTGGTTTTACTTTGAAAGTTCAGACCGGAAGTAGACCGGCGGGTTGACTGACTGGGGTGTTTGTTTACGTCGCCAAAAGTCACCGTAAACCGGGCCGAACGGGTTCGGGTCTGAGTGTGAAGATGGACACGTTCAGCAGACTGAGCAGCATGCTGCTGCAGGCGCTGGAGACGGTGAGTAAAGACTGATTTACTTTTGCTGCTGCAGGAAGTTTTCTCTGTCAGCTTCCGGTTAAAAGTTGTTTATAGGTCGGAGTTCGTGACAGTGGAGGACAGGTAGTGGGACAGGACGAGCGAGCGAGCAGGGGACAGACCAGGGGACATGAGGTCCAGGTCTAACTGGACTTCAGGCGAAAAAATGTTTCTGGTTTGTTTTCGTCCAGGTGCGCTCACCTGTAAACAGAGACCTGCTTTACCTGTGTGACAAGAGCCTCTTAACTCGGTTTGTTAGGTCAAAGGTCAACTTGGTTTCCTTTTGTCCCAGATAGAAACTAATGAAAAAGATAAACATTTGATTAAAAACCAGTCCTGGTCTAAGTCCTGATCCAGTCCCCTGAATCCTGACCCAGTTCTCCTGATCCAGTCCAGTCCTCCTCTGTTTCTAAACCAGGAGATTCATGCTGTCATTCAGCATTTTTGTGTCTTCAGAGTGATTCTGATTCTGAACTTTAACTAAGACTATGACCAGAACCAGAACCTGAACCAGTGTGTCCCCTCAGAGAGAACCCACAGTTGATCTGCTGGACTCCTTCATTGATCACTGGAGATCGATCACTACCTGCTACATCCAGACCTCAGGTGAGCAGCTTTTAGCTTCAGGAGAACCAGAGGTCCACCTGGTCAGCTGATCACTCGTGTGTGTGTGTGTGTGTGTGTGTGTGTGTGTGTGTGTGTGTGTGTGTGTGTGTGTGTGTGTGTGTGTGTGTGTGTGTGTGTGTGTGTGTGTGTGTGTGTGTGTGTGTGTGTGTGTATGTGTAGACGATAGCTGTCCTGTCAGTCAGACGGATATCCCATGGCGTCTCAGACAGATGTTGGACATCCTGGTGTACGAGGAGACACAACTGGTAACTACTGGAACACGTCGTTGACACAACCTTCTCATTATGTTGACTCTGTGATGTTATTGAATCAGGCTGTGGAGGACACAGGACGCTGTCTGGAGTACCTGCTGCAACACAAACTGCTGGAGACTCTGTGCATGCTGGGGAAAGCTCAGGTAATCAAACTGGAAGACTAACTGGTCGTCACTGTTCATTTAGAGTAATGACGACCAGGACTTTCTCTGCTCCAACACACCTGATTCAGTGTTTGTAGTGAAGAGGAAGTAGCCTAGAAATCTAGAGCAACCGTGGCGGTAGCAAAAGATTCCGCTCTGCAGGTCGATGCAGCTCCATTGTACCCACCCAGGAAACATAGAGCGCTGTGGCTGACAAGACAAAACTGATCGGACCAATGGGCTCAACACCGAGCTCTGATGGAGAAAAACTACAAAGATGGCGTGGACTCAGGAACAGCACTTGTTGAAATGACTTTGACATAAATTTTGGACGATTTAGACTTGGGCTTTTCTTTTAGACATGAGCCGATGTACTTAAGTCCTTTAGTTAGAAAAAGGATGTATTCTTCTTGTTCTTCCTCAGTGGTGTAATGGCGGACTGCCCCATTGACTGGTTGTCGTAGAGATGAATACATCACGTTGTTTGTTGCTCTGCTTGGTCCTAGCGCTGTCCAATTGTGTGCGGATACAATTTGAAAGACAAACATAGATACTGCTCCATGACTGGGTTGTTTCTACGATTCGTGGCAAGAATATGTATAGGGTGGCGCGTCAGGCTAAAGAAGAAGCCTAATCAGAGTAACTTTCAGACTGCGTGAATAGTAACGTGCCACAGGTGTGTGGGTACTTGGTAACATGCCACAGGTGCATAGGTACTTAGTAACGTGCCACAGGTGTGTGGGTACTTGGTAACGTGCCAAAGGTGCATGGGTACTTGGTAACATGCCACAGGTGAATGGGAACTTGGTAACATGCCACAGGTGCGTAGGTACTTGGTAACATGCCACAGGTGCGTGGGTACTTGGTAACATGCCACAGGTGCGTGGATACTTGGTAACATGCCACAGGTGCGTGGGTACTTGGCAACATGCCACAGGTGCGTGGGTACTTGGTAACATGCCACAGGTGTGTGGATGCTCAACAGAGTAAGATTTTTCTCCTATTCCTCAGTATCCTCCTGGGATGTTCCAGCAGGTTCTGCTCTTCTTCAGTAAGCTCTTGACTGGTATGCAGAAACCTCTCCTGGAGCTCATCAGAGTCTACAGACCTGTTCAGGTGTGCCACACAAAGACAACCCAAGCATTAATGAATGACTCTAAACACACAGAACCACTCTATGAATTGGACTCGTCCTATGCACCAGAACCCTTCTACAGGTTCATCACAAAGTCTTGATTCTTGCTATATTTGATAGATTTGTTCCCCGTGTTCTGGTTGGATGTCTCATAAATGGTTGATGATCACAGCCAACAGTCATGTGACTCCTCTGTGTCTGCTCCTCTCCCAGAGGCTGATTAATCTCTGTGCACTTCCTGGTTGTCACACTGAGAGGGAAGAAGCTCAGTTCCTATTGGTTGTCTGTTCCAGGGTCAAACAGAATCCACACACCCTCAGATGTGTCTTAGAGGTGAGCTGATGCAGTCACATCCTGTTTGATCATCAGTTTGCTAACATCGTTTGTCTTTTCAGCTCCCTGAACAGCCACCAGGTTTCAGCCAATCACAGCACAGCACACAAGCCTCCAGTCAATGCACAGATCCACCCTGTAGCCATTCACAATCCTCTGCAATCAACCCTGTTCCACAAGAGTCCTCAGCATCCTGCCTTGTCCAATCAGAGTCCTGTGTCTCTGGTCCTGTCCAATCAGAGTCCTGTGTCTCTGGCCCTGTCCAATCAGAGTCCTGTGTCTCTGGCCCTGTCCAATCAGAGTCCTGCGTCGCTGGTCCTGTCCAATCAGAGAGTGGGATATTGTGGGCTCTGCTGCAGCTCACAAAGAGTCAGGTGAGTTAACACACTAACTAAAACAGGCAGTCACGATGACAGAAGCAGCCTTTGTAAATTATTTTAGTTTGAATAAACTTTATTGATCGTCTGGTGTAAAGAACTACACAGCAGTGGTTTGTTAGCCTAGTGAACTAGACCAATTCTTGCTTTGCAGAGTTTGGTCTAGGCACGCTTCATTGGAACCCTCGCAGCACAAACCACTGCTGTGTCTATCCAATCACAACTCGCTATAGTTTTGGTTGGGCCAATCACAGCGCTATATATTGTGGGCCAATCACAGAGCGGGAGTAGCCGATGACGTCAGCGCTGCGGCCGCAAACCCAAGCAACATGGCGGCAGCGCCGGAGCCACGTTCTTTTGAAACGGCTTTGTCATCAACATTGGATTATTTAGACTCCAACGTGTGTAAGTCTGTCTGCTATACTTAGCGGCTTCTTATTTTTATCAAACTAAGTAGTGCAATGTCCCAGTACACCTGATATTCACATGTTTTTATACAAAAACGACAGAAATCATTGACGCCATTGGTGGGTCCCGCTTTACCGTAGTTGTGATTACGTCACGTTGTTCGTTACTCTGATTGGTCCTAGCGCTATCCAATTGCGTGCTGACATTTTGAAAGACAACCGTAGATCCCGCCTCACGACTGAGAGCAGTCAATGGTTCGTGGCCAGACTATATATACACATATATAGGATGGCTTGCCAGGCTAGTGGTTTGTTACATCACTTAGTTGATTTCAGTGATAAATCAGTTCTGACAAGGAGGACGTTTTCCTCTAAACCTCCTGAACCAATGGGCTGCCACGGCCCGATCAAGCTGCTCCAATCAAACATCTGGTTCAGTTCATAAAGATTCTGTTTTGACTCGGGTATTAAAAGGTACCCTGTAGCTCCTGAAGATGAAGGGTCATGATTATGATGATATCATGATTCTTCACCAGAGAGCATCGGTTCGTCAGAAGGCCTCGGAGGGCCTTCTCCTGCTAGCGGGGCTCCTGGATGGATCCTCAGGTGAGTTGCTACCTGCTGGAGCCTGTCTGGCGGAGCTGCTGGCTGGGAGGTTGCAGGAGCTGCATCACCTGCTGCCGCTGGACCAGCTGGATGCTACTGAGCTGCAAAGGTGGCCTTGCACTAGCTGGAGGTAGGTAGGACCACCAGTCACCATGGTAACAGATACACTCGTACAGTTATGGCTGGTTACAGAGCAGGATGATGGTGGTAAATGTTCTCTGCTTACTGTTCTCAGGTCAGAGGGAGAGCCTGGTCACATGACTAGTTTCTTCACCTGGTTTGACTTCCTGGATCACCTGATGTGTGAGGCGCCACAGGTATGCTCACCTGTTAGTGCTGATGCTGTCTGAACTCACAGAACCTGGAAAGGTTCTGGTGGATCCATCTGTCCAGTCACTCAGCATGTACGTTTGCAGGTGCTGTCCGTGCAGGTGTCTCAGAGTGTCCATCAGCGGTGGCTCATGGACACTCTTCATCCTCAGCTGTTACACACGTGAGCTCCTTTTCCGCCTGTTCTCTGGTGTTTGTTCTCACCTGAAGGGGAGGAGCCTCGCTGATGTTCCTGTGGGTTTTTTGCTCAGGTGTGAGAAAGTAGTGCTCATCTCCACATCGATGCTATGTGCCACCATCAGACTCGTCCAGTCTTCCTTCCTATCGGACCATATAGTCTACTTCCTGTTGAGGACACCGTCTTTGATGCAGGTGCTTCTGCGACACTGTAACCACATCTCTGACCAGGTAAGGCTGCGACTGCAGGACACGCCCACCCCCAGAAACAGCTTCTCAGTGTCTTTGTGTGTCTTAGATCAGCATGGCGTCTATGTGTCTGGTGGACGAGATGCTACAGAAGCCTCATAGGGATATTTTGGACATTCTGGTGTTGAGGTTCCTCCAGAGTCGCAGTTACTTGTCTACACCTGTAGATGGACAAGAGGACAAACAGCTGGAGACTGAGGACAGCCAGTAGGTCCAGAATGCATGTCCCTGAGAGACACATGGCTCGATGTGCTGTGAGACTGACAGGTGCCTCATGTCCACCAGAGACCTGGATGATGAGGACCCCTTCTTCTCTGATGGGTTCTCAGACGGCCCTCCTGCTCAGTCCTCCAATGAAGACGTGGTGAACAGGTAAACAGCAGGACCAGAACCACCTGGTCTGGTCTGTTTCATCCATTAGAACACTTTGGTTCTGAAGGAGAGGAACAAGCAGCAGAAAGGTTCTTAAGACACTCAAAACTCAATCCAATGTTTGAAGAGATGAAATCAAAAATCAAAAAATGAGCAGAACCTTCAAAACATCTGCTTTGTGGGTTTGGTGGGTTAGGTTTGGGCTGTTAGGGTAACCCTAACCTGTAAACATCTCAGCCATCACCTTCTGAAGGCTGAGAGAGGAGCAGCAGGAAGATGTCCATAAATTAGTAGAACTCGTCACCGTGGAAACGGCAGCAAAAACACACTGGTCCCCTGATCAGAATCTTAAAACAGTAAAAGCAGAAGAATTGTTCCTGTGAGAAGAGTGTTCTGGGAACAGATTTGACCTGATTCTGAGGATTCTGCTGCCCTGAGTTTGGTCTGGCAGGTTGTGCTCCTGTGCTCTTCTACAGAACATGTTGACTGATCCATCTCTGTCTGTGTAGTTTCTTGTGTTTGGTTCCGATTCAGGTCCGATCAGCTCACCTGCTGCAGGAAGGAGGTTATGAGTCATACGTACACGACGCTCATACCCTGGTCAGTGCACACACACACACATACACACCTATTAGATCTTGTTCTTCCAACTATAACTCTTAACAAAAGCTACCGTCCACATAAGCATCTAACACCCCTGCCTGGTTACTGATGTTCTACAGGACTAACAGCTGATGCTGATGACATCACTCACTCACTGACAGTTGTATCAGCCTCCTAAAACTTTAAATAAAACAAATCTGTACACAGCCCTTTATGGCAGAATGCTGATGTTTCTGAAGGCTCCTTGAAGGTTTTGGATGTTTTTGCCTCATAAAGTTTCCAGGAGCCTCTTGAGGAAATGTTTCGGCACCAACCGCTACACCATAAACATGCAGTTAGCTCCTATGGCTTGTTTGTGTTAGCAAAAGTAACTAAGGAGGGCGGGGCTTAGAGCCACAGGTAAATTCAGTTCAAACAACACCAGCATTCCTCGGTTCTAATCTGGCCTGGTCTTGTGACCCACTTACCTGTTTGCTCAGGTACGGGACATTAGCGATCTAATTCTGACTAGAACACAAACTTTAAACTTAGCTTCACAACAGCCCAGAATTCTCTCTACTCACCTGTGTGACTCCACCTCTATCAGGTGACCCAGTGCCACGCCCTCTCTCTGTCCTGGGAGTGGCCACAGACTCTTCCAAGTCCCACCTGTCTCTCGGGTCAGGACGCAGACTTCTTTGAAGGTGACTTGCTGAAAGTTCTCTTTGACCGACTGGGTTGCATCCTGGAACAAGTACGCACACCTGAGAACTACACTTGTTGATCACACCTGTGGTCAGAATCACCTGGTTGCCATGGTAAATGTGTTGTGTGTTTTAGCCTTACGAGCTGAACCTGCAGCTGACTGCGGTTCTGTCCAGACTGTCAGCCTTCAATCACCCGCTGCTGGACGAGTACCTGCTCAACCCCTACGTCCACCTGTCTCCAGGCAGCAAGTCGCTCTTCTCCGTCCTCATCAGGGTAAGACGAGCTGCAGGGGGCGGGGCTTCTGGAGCAGATATGTGCAGAAACAGGTGCTCTTCAGATTTCTGACATGAGTGTTTCCTGTTCTGTCTGGTTAAAGTGGTTAGACGAGTATCAGGACCAGTTCCAGTCACTAACTCTTGATGGGTTCTCCTTTGGGGACATGGGTTTGGGAGGTGAGACAGGTGTTCCAGATGGAGCCCCAGCAGGTTCTGAGCACATCTCTTGTTGACCTGATCTGGACCAGGATGTTGCTGGATATCCAACTCTAGAGAACCTGAACACATTCAGACCCATGGGTTCCCCTCAGATTCTTCTGTGATTGGAAGATTCCAGGTTTATAAGAGACTGATGAGTTCTGTCTCACCTGTCTGTTTCTCAGGTGATGGCAGAAGTGATGCAGAGGATCCAGCAAGTTTCTAACCTGTCAGAGCAGTTGTTGGACACCAGGAGAGACCTGCTGGGAGTGAGCCAGCATACAGGGTACCTGTCTGTCTGACACTTATCAGATCTTTCACAGCAGATAATCAGCTAATTGCAATGATTTTCTACCTGAGTCTTTTTTCTGTGGGCGTGTCCTCAGACTGGAACACCTGACCCTGCTCAAGGGGCTCATCATCCTCGAGGAGTTCTGTAAGGAACTTGCTGCAATCGCCTTCGTTAAGAAACCCCTGAATCAAGATTGACTCACCTTGAACAGGAATCACCTAGACTGGTACCTACCAGGTGTATCTCCCCTGCGGACCAGCAGCACGTGCACCTGAGGAACACCTGGTTGAACCAGGAAACAAGTGTGTCTCACCTGAGTTTTGATGTTTAGGAGCTGATCAAGGTGGTTTCTTGTCTTTCAGAGTTGATGAACCAAGTGGTCACCTGTCACCAACACTATTTAAGCCACACCTACATTTCCTGCAGCCAGTTAAATGCCTCCTACCTGTAGTAAGGTTGTATTACCTGTTTTTGTGTCAGCCAAGCATAAAGGAAGCCGACAAGGGCAATAAAATGTAACAGAACTCTGAACTCAAAGATCCAGACCAGAACCTGAGCTTCACCTGGTCCAGGTGCAGCTCCACCAGATTTACTGTTTTATTTACTTAAATGTGTTTTATGTTAAAAGACTGAGACATCATACCGTTGTTGTGTTTCTTTACTCTTTTAAGCTCAGAATCAGATTATGTTTTTAGACAGTCTGCTGAGCAGACCAGAACCACCAGCGCCTACATCGTTAGTGGCTCTTGAATGAGTCAAGTTGATTCGTTAAAACTTTATCAGGAATTATTGAATAATTTTAGACCAGCAGTCTCAAACACTCCCAACACACCTGGTTTAAACCAGCAGGTGACTGACAGGCTTTTGATACCTTCTGAACAAGTGAATCTCACACACACATTTTAGGATTTCAAAATAAAGCTTCTGGACTTTTATTGTGAAGGTCTGACGGATCTGTGTGCGCGGGCGCCTGCAGCATCCTTGCGTTGCGGCAGAGCAAAAAGGAGGAGGAACTGAAGGTCACAGCTGCAGGAGCATCCTCAGCCTCCCGATCCGTCAGCAGCGTGACCAACCGGACCGAGCGGCCCGCCGAACCGCCGCCGTCATGGGGAACCGGGGCATGGAGGAGCTGATCCCGCTGGTGAACCAGCTGCAGGACGCCTTCTCCTCCATCGGTCAGAACTCAGATCTGGACCTGCCGCAGATCGCGGTGGTGGGCGGACAGAGCGCCGGGAAGAGCTCGGTGCTGGAGAACTTCGTGGGGAAGTGAGTCCGAACCGGGCCGAGCGGTCTGTCTGCATGTGTGTCTCTCAGCAGAACCGGACCGGGTTGCTGTAGGTTACATCACGTGATCACGATTCATGTTTGATCTGCGGTCGTTTATTCTGAAAAGCGCTGATTGGTTAGTGACGCTCCTGATTGGTCTGATTGATCACGTCAGTAACACCTGCATTAAGATCACAGGTGAGACTGACAGGACATATCCTCACCTGTTCTTGTCTTGAGATGTCAGTGATGGGAAAAGGTGGGTGTCGGGTGACTGGATGAGGCTCCAGTTAATCATGACAGACAAAACTCAGGGATTAGCAGCAGGTGAGGAGAAGGACTGAAGAGGTATCTGTGTCTCTGTAGGTCTCTGGGTCCCTGCAGGTATCCGGGTCCCTGCAGGTCTCTGGGTCCCTACAGGTCTCTGGGTCCCTGCAGGTGTCCCTACAGGTCTCCGGGTCCCTGCAGGTCTCTGGGTCCCTGCAGGTGTCTGCAGGTCTCTGGGTCCCTACAGGTCTCTGGGTCCCTACAGGTCTCTGGGTCCCTGAAGGTGTCTGGGTCCCATGTCTCTGGGTCCCTGCAGGTGTCTGGGTCCCTGCAGGTCTCTGTGTCTCTGCAGGTGTCTGCAGGTCTCTGGGTCCCTGCAGGTCTCTGGCTTCCTGCAGGTGTCTGGGTCCCATGTCTCTGGGTCCCTGCAGATCTCTGGGTTCATGCAGGTCTCTGGGTCCCTGCAGGTGTATGCAGGTCTCTATGTCCCTGCAAGCAGGTGAGCTGACAACCTCACCCAGGCCTGGGGTGAGTGAGATGACATTGAATTGGCCCCCCCACACCTGAATTGAATGATTATCTGGGTCTAGATGCTTGTTCCATGTTCATTTATAATTTGTTAGCGATGTGAGTTCAGAAAGTTTCTTAGTCCATCTGGAAGGGTCGTACCTTCCAGTCCTGGTTCATGATGTTCCAATAGACCATCAGGAGGTCTGGATGTGTTTAGGGTTCTACGTGGTTCTATTATAACGTCACAGTTGTATCACTGTCCCAGTGCAGTACAGAATGATGTCCTGTATTATTTTAGGTGTTGAGATGTTTGGGTAGAAGACCTCTTTTAGTCAGAATCAGAACAGGACAGGTCCAACTTCTCCACACGAACACAGTTCACAAGGTCCATGGAACCATCAGCCTGTAGGTGGACAGAAACCAGCTCTGCCTAAATGTTCTGATGTTTCTAAATGTCTTTTAAATTAAAAATTTAAAACCTTTCTGACCAAAGGAGATGATTTCCAGCAGAGAATTTGTCCTGATTTCTGCAGTAAATCAGGTCCTTGGACACTTTGAAGTGTCAACATCAGAGCTGAGGAGGACAGCAGGTCTCTGAGGTCTGTAGTTTGAGTCCTTCTGAAAGCTGTCTCCTGATTGGCTGATTATTTTTATCTTCAGCCTGGGGGGGGGGCTCTCTGTCTGGATCCCTGCTCTCATTGGTCCCTGCTGATCACATGATCCTCGACAGCTTCAGTCAAATCATGGCATGACAATACCACCATGGAGAGTGTGTGTGTGTGTGTGTGCGTGCGTGTGTGCGCAATAGAGAGAGAAAGACAGAGTGAGAGGGACTGTTCCTTGAGCAGCAGCTTTTGTGTACAAGTATATTATATTATATTATATTATATTATATTACATTATATTATATTATATTACATTATATTATATTACATTACATTATGTATTATACAGTATTTTCAAAATGTGGTAAATTCAGTTCATATTTCTTATTCACTGTCCTGCCTTTTATTCTTTATTCCTCTTTGTTCCTGTTGTCATTCTGCTTCGCTGTTGATCCAACATTTTCCTACTGAGGGACAATAAAGGAATTTTCTGTTATCATAAGGTTTATTCTAATCACACATATTCTAGTGAACATTTCCACATCATGTTAAAATAGAATCAGATTGTGATGTTTCAAACTGATCTGTGGCCTCATTTATTAAACGAAAGGCTTTAGGCAGTAAAATGTCACATTTTGTCCATCATATCAAACCAATATCTGCCCGCCTGGCAGCTGTTTGCTGCTGGAACGAGCCACTTGTAGTAAAAAAATGAGAGTTGGCGAGCAGCTGCAGGTGAGCCAGGATTGCACGGTTCTGGTGGGTCGACTGATCTAACATCGGGCCCAAATCAGCAGATGGATCTAATAGGACTGAGAATCTAAATCAGCTGATTAGCCAGTCATCATCATGGACCAGGTAATCCTCATGGTCTCTAAAAACTGTCACCATCCTGATCCTGTCATTAGCGTGATCATCAAGCAATGCCAGAGCATCCTTTGTTAAAGCATTAAACACTGCAGTTTTTAAATGTCTACTCTGTAATCACACTCATTAATACACACCTTATCACAATCAATGCACCACGAAGTGCAACTGCTATATAATTTGAAGGTGAACACATGAACATACTGTGATTTAACTCTTAAATGCAACATATTTTCATTCAGATTCTCATTTTTAATTCTCAGATCAGAGACAAGGATGGGGACCGACCGTTGCTTTTGTGTATCTGTGTGTGTGCATGCGAGGGTCTACAAGTTTAAAAATGCAGCTTTAATTCTCCATTTTGTCATTTCTCTGGCTGTGCAGCCACTTTCCCTGTCTTCAAAATGTTGTTAGGGTTTACTTTTTTCTCTAAATCTCAAACTTTACGTGGAAAGTGACTTGTGCAACTTTTAGACCCAGTTTTTTGAGTGAGCAAGCTTTATAAAGAGACCCCCCATGGATAATCTGAACAAATCAATGAGCAGCTGAATCTAAATGAATGTTTCTGTTCCTAGTTCTACATAAAGACTCTCTT
Organism: Aphyosemion australe; assembly: GCA_006937985.1. Classification (NCBI taxonomy): domain Eukaryota; kingdom Metazoa; phylum Chordata; class Actinopteri; order Cyprinodontiformes; family Nothobranchiidae; genus Aphyosemion; species Aphyosemion australe. The sequence continues at coordinate 420,631 of SSNS01000438.1, forward strand.
CCAGTCCCACTGGGTGAAGCAGCAACTTAAGTGTGAGACTGATAGAGGCGAGGCTGCCGTACACTGGTACCACCAGTCCCACCGACCACCACCAGCAGGCAATGTGGGTTAAGTGTCTTGAAATGGTGAAGGTGGTTCTGAGTTCAACTGGTAATGAATTCCAAAGGGACGGTGCAGATCTGCTGAATGCTCGACTTCCCGTGGTGAAGAGACGAGCAGGGGGATTGTGCAGGTTGATGGAGGCTGAGGATCTGAGCATGTGGGAGGGTGTAGATACTTGTATGAGCGGCTAGAGATGTGAGGGGGCAAGGTTGTGAATGGCCTTATATGTGAGGAGTAAGATTTTGTAATCAACCCTGACTTTAATCGGTATCCCATGAAGCTGTTGGATAATGTGTGATCAGATGTGATCAGAGGAGGGTGTTTTATACGAGCAGCAGAGTTTTGGATCAGTTGAAGTTTATGTAGAGACAATCCAAATATGGTGACAAGCCAAAGTAAAATAGGAGTAACAAGGATATTTTCTCAATCTAAGCGTGGAAAATAAAACACTGGCTAAGAGTTAATTATTCCAGTGAGGTATAGATTTCTAGCCTGGCAAGCCATCCTATATATGTGAATATATAAACTTTGCAAAGGAAGAATTTGGTCTAGGCTAATAGATTTCTACTTAAGTAACAAAGTATTTGTACTAGAAAGAATATGGTGTTCACTACTGGTCCAAACAGTGGACTGGCGTCTCTACTAGGCTATGGCACTGGACTTGTTTATTTCTTATTTATTTAATAGATTCCAGTTGTTTATGCTGATGCTGAATTCTACTCTTGCACCAGAGTTTGTCTTGGAGTTCCTCAGGTTTTGGTGCTTGGTCCGATAACTTCCATTGGGTCAGTTTATTTAGCCTTTATTTAACCAGATGAGTCGATTAAGTAAAGATTAAATAAACTGACCCAATGGAAGTTATCTGTTTATCAGACATCACAGAATAAATTTCCATTGTTATGCAGATGATCTTAAGTTATCAACACCATTCTCATTAAATCAATTCGTCTGCAATGAGAGTTTTGGCATTAACAACGTCCTGTCCTTCCTCACAGGGACTTTCTGCCTCGCGGTTCAGGAATTGTCACTCGGCGCCCTCTGGTGCTTCAGCTCATCAATTGCCCAACAGGTGAGGCTGTAAAACTGTCCTTATATGGTGTTAATCTTTAGTGACTTTAGTGATCTCACTCTGAAGTCCACCAACATTGCCTCTGGACCCACTCCTACGCCTATACTTGTTGTTGGAGATCAGACCAATGGCCAATAATAGTAGATGTGTCATCTTTGAACGTTAAAATCTGATCACCAGGGGATCTTGCTGAAAAATCACACATGAATTCAACACGGGGCTTGGGACACATCCTAGTGGAGAGCCAATGTGGGGCACAGTGGAGGAAGAGGAGACATCCTGGATCTTTACTGTCTGTTGTCCGCCCCGTTTGTCGAGAACGTCGGACGAGAAAGTGTGCTGCCGGTCTCTCGCTGAGCAATAAGGAGGAAGAGGGCGAGCCGGCCAACAATGCAATCAAATTCACTGTTCAAAGTTTGTCATCCCTCTGGAGGCCCCAACCAATTTCCTGCCCTGCCTGTCGGCACACGGCACCTCTGCTCAGAGCCCCTCCCAGATGGCCGAGCTTCTCACCCTTAAGGGAAAGCTTCTGTCCACAATCTTGTTCTTTCAGTCACCACCAAAACAAAATGAATTTGTTGTTAATGATCTGATGTTTTTGATCAGAGTATGCTGAGTTCCTGCACTGTAAAGGGAAGAAGTTTATCGACTTTGATGAAGTTCGTCAGGAGATCGAGGCTGAAACCGATCGAGTCACAGGACATAACAAAGGAATCAGTCCTGTCCCCATCAACCTGAGGGTGTATTCCCCCAATGGTAAGTCACCTCAACCACACCTGAGTGACACCTGACAGAAATGGTCTGTGCTGACGATGGTATGTTTGTGCAGTGCTAAACCTGACTCTTGTGGATCTCCCGGGGATGACGAAGGTCCCCGTGGGTGATCAACCAGCTGACATTGAGCACCAGATCAAAGACATGCTCCTGCAGTTTGTCACCAAGGACAACTGTCTTCTCTTGGCTGTTTCTCCAGCCAACTCTGACCTCGCCAACTCTGATGCTTTGAAGATCGCAAAGGAGGTAGACCCCCAAGGTCCGAGTCCACATCGACCTGCAGACTTGACTCTACCATCCACCTACATGATGTACATGTCCACCTAAAGTTGGTCAAATGTGGTGAAGCTTGTAAATGTGTTGCAGGTCTGAGGACCATTGGTGTGATCACCAAGCTGGACCTGATGGACGAAGGAACTGATGCCAGGGACATTCTGGAGAACAAACTGCTGCCGCTACGTAGAGGTATGACATCACAGCTAATACTAGCTGCTCATTGGTTGTCAGATGTTTAATGTCAGGGACAATAAGAAACATTCTGTGGTGTCAGGTTACATTGGCGTGGTGAATCGGAGTCAAAAAGACATTGATGGGAAAAAAGATATCGTAGCAGCTCTGCAGGCCGAGAGGAAGTTCTTCTTATCTCATCCTTCGTATCGTCACCTGGCTGATCGAATGGGCACTGCCTATCTCCAGAAAACCCTCAACCAGGTAAAGACATCTGATTTGTCCCAATTTGATTCAGCATTTCTAGCTTTGAGTTGCTGTCAGTGTTTTAGATCAAGATGGCAAAACTCTGGAACCAGATGGAAGTCCAGATATCTGCAGGTCAATGCCATGAAAGTCTTGAGAATATCCTGGCATGGTCCTGAGATGATCCAATTTGGCTTCTCTAAGTATTGATCAAGGTTCAGGTACATCAGAGGAACACAGTCTTCAATAAAGTCCTTTCCAAAGTGAGAAGACTAGACTGTCCTTTTAATCAAACAGGATTTGAGCTTCTGCAGGACCTGTGAACATCTGCTAATGGTCTTTCTTCTGGAAGTTCTGAAAGTCAAGTTTCCTAGCCAGTGAATTCCTGCTCTTACCTGTACCTGTACCTTTGCTCGTCCAGATGTATCAAGCCTCTGCCACATTAACAGAGCGATTCTCTGTTTCCATAGCAACTGACCAACCACATCCGGGACACTTTGCCCGGATTACGCAGCAAACTACAGAGCCAGCTGTTGTCCATTGAGAAGGAGGTGGAGGAGTACAAGAACTTCAGGCCGGATGACCCAAGCCGCAAGACCAAAGCCCTGCTGCAGTCAGTAGTGGTATATGACAAAGTACTACTCACAACAACTCAGTACCACACTGTACTTTAGGCATCTGGGGTTGTGTATGTGTCAGGATGGTGCAGCAGTTTGCGGTGGACTTTGAGAAACGGATTGAAGGTTCTGGAGACCAGGTGGACACATATGAATTATCAGGAGGAGCAAAGATCAACCGTGTCTTCCACGAGCGCTTCCCCTTTGAACTGGTCAAGGTAAGTGCACACACAGAGCAGTTGTCACGGTAATGTGTCCCAAGTACCAATGTCGGTAATGTGTTCCACTGGCAGCTGGAGGGTGATGAGAAGACTCTACGAAAGGAAATCAGCTATGCCATCAAGAACATCCACGGAATCAGGTGGGCAACACGACTGTCGGTGACTTAGTTCAGAGTACTCGCCAGTCTGTTCTCACCTGTGTGGTGTCACCTGTGTCTACCTAGGACCGGTCTGTTCACACCTGATATGGCATTCGAGACGATTGTGAAGCGTCAGATCGCTCAACTCAAAGAGCCGTGTCAGAAGTGTGTAGACCTGGTGATCAATGAGTTGGTCAACACTGTCAGACAGTGTACACAGAAGGTACCCCCCCATGTCCGACTGACTCACACACACACACACACACACACACACACACACACACACACACACACACACACACACACACACACACACACACACACACACACACACACACACACACACACACACACACACACACACGCCCATCTATCTATCTATCTATCTATCTATCTATCTATCTATCTATCTATCTATCTATCTATCTATCTATCTATCTATCTATCTATCTATCTATCTATCTATCTATCTATCTATCTATCTATCTATCTATCTATCTATCTATCTATCTATCTATCTATCCATCCATCCATCTATCTATCTATCTATCTATCTATCTATCTATCTATCTATCTATCTATCCTTCCAAAAAAGACCAAAATGATCTTCTCTATCTTCTGCCTCGTCCTAATGATGGTTTTTGGATTTTCTCTGTGTCCTCTCTCCCTTTCTGCAGCTGGCTCAGTATCCACTGCTTCGAGAGGAAATGGAGAGAATTGTCACCCAGCACATCAGAGACAGGGAGAGTCGTACTAAAGGCCAGGTGTGACAGATAGATTAGGTTTTGAACTTCAGGTGTTTATGATCCTGGCAGGAGAAAGTCTGAGCTGGTGACCAATCGTCTGTTGTCCCATCAGGTGATGCTGCTCATTGACATTGAGTTGGCCTACGTGAACACCAACCATGAGGACTTCATCGGCTTTGCAAAGTACGAAACATTTAATGAAAATGAAAAAGGACTCCTCTGATGAGAACATAACCTAAAGTACTTGTAGGAAAACTTAATGATGGTTTCTTACTAGAATCACCTGCCAAACAAACACCTGTATCCCACGTACAGATGTCACATGACCCATCTAGGATAAACATTGTACTGCGTCAATACTAACATCTGTGTGTGTGTCTCAGTGCACAGCAGAAGAGCAGTCAGATGAGCAAGAAAAAGGCCACAGGAAACCAGGTGAGTCCCAGAGTGTGACCTGAGAGTAGTGGGACTTATGATGGATGAATGGATGACTCATTCATGTGTTGCTCTCGTTTCTTCTCACCTCTGCCTCTTCCCATCCCTCTCTCTGCCTCTGTTGCTGTGGCAACCAGGACGAGATCATGGTGAGTGTGTGTGAGTGTTAGTCTATCTGGGCATGTTTTATGATTGGTTCATGTTTTGTTTTGGTTGGTTTTAGGTGTTAATTTTAACAAGGAACCAAGATGTCTCACCTGGATTAAGGATACCAGGTCCTCAGCCTGGAGCCAGGCCTGGCAGAGTTGTTTGCTGGTGAGCACCTGGTGGTCGGGCCTTTACTCTTGGGGTCTGGCCAGGCATAGCCTGAGCTATATGGCACCCTTCTACTGTAGAGGCACCACCTGCAGGAGGTGCCATAAAGAGACCAGTGCTTTTCAGGACTGGATGACAGTCAGAGGCAGAGACCTTGGCAGTCTGATCCTGAGTTAAGAACACTGAGTTTAGGGACATAACGCATCATGGGAAAACCCCTGGGGCTAACCCTAACCCTAAGCATCTGGACGAAGATTAGGCTGATTGTTGTTTGTGCAAATGCAGCTAACAGCAGACCAGCTTTCTTGTGGTCCTTGGGGTGGGGTGATGATTTTGTATTTGTATCATCTGACTTGCGTCTGTGTGTTCTTGACATTCATGAGAAGAGAGAAGCTGGGGTTGAGATGGATCTGTTGGCAGGGCAAGATGATGGACAGGAACAGTGCACCCAAACATGTACGAGTGTGTTTGGACTGTCCAGCAGGCTTATCTGTCCTGAATCGTCAATCTCCAGCTGAGATTTTCCATGTTTCAGAGGGTGACAGCGAGCATCAAGACCAAATGTTCCATGTTGCAGGTCTCTATTGCTTACCTAGTGGTTTAAACTTGCTGCCAAGATAAGGTTGGTACCTATAGTGATAATACCTGAACCCAGTGGTGGGTGCTTGAGCTAATGGGAGCTGTGGGTTTGAAGCAGGAGGCTTATGGAGCTTGGTTTGCTTGTGTTCAACTCAGGAAACCAGTCAAGTAGACTGCCATTGCTTGGCTGGTAACTCAAATGGCTGCAGAAGCTAAATCTTGTATGTAGAATAAGTGTGAACCATCAGAGACCCCAGGTAGGGCCAACACTGTTCCTGTGGAGTGCTGTAGACCTCTGATGATGGAACACACACAACGTGGTTCTCTTTAACCCGACTGACATGCTTTTCTTTGAGAAAGATGCTTGGAGGTGGGGACTCAGCTATCTTTAGAGCTGGGGTTTCTGAGGTCAAGAACTCTGCTGTGGCAGGGTTCTGGAGATGGATGATTAATACTCTGAGTTCATTAAGGTCCTGGTTGTTGTTGTGCTGACTTGGTTGACTTGCCTGCGCAACATTGGATGGAGGTCAAGAATGGTGAATTTCCTGTATTTATATAGAGCCTTCAAGAGTTCTAGAACTCCTCATGGTGCTTTACAACAAAATAGTCATTCACCCACGCACACATTCACACGCTGGTGGTGATGAGCCAGAGTGGCCACTGCAGCCCTGGGGCTAACTGACACACTCTCATCACCACCAGTTCACCTCCGACCACCACCAGGCAAGACGGGGGAGGGCGAGGTGGTCTTGCAGTTCTCCGGGCATACCGTGACCAGCTGCGTGGAACGCTTCCACTGCCATTTCAGGTCTGAAACTCTCCTGGTGGAAAGGGAGCTCACGGGTAAAACGTGCCTATTATGTTACGCGTTGCTTACGCATCCAGTGGAAAACCGGTGTAAGATATCCCTGGTCAACCAATGTCCCTCTCCTTCAGGAGGTTTCACAGCTAAACTGAGGATTCCTTCAGGCCTCCACCTTGTGTTTTTTAACAGTAGCATGTTATTCATTTATTCACCATAAAGATTTCAGCTCTGTGTCATCAAATAAATGAACTGAACCAAATCATACAGGAAAAGCTCCTTAAGATCTCTTTTGATATGAATAAAGGGCTAATAGTTGGGAAAATGGATATTCCTAACTGCTATCATGATCACACCTGTATTAGTGTCCACTTGCTGTTTAAATCTACCTCTCATTAAAACTTGACTGGATAAACAAAAAAATTTGGGCAAATTATAAAACATTGTTGTAATTTTTTATGCTCCACATGTTTCTGTTGAACTACGGAAGATCCTGTGCAGAAATCATTGAATCAAATCTAGTAAATCCCAGATTAACCAGTAGAGGGCGTATCCTGTCACTGATCATGTGACTTCTGAGCAAATGCATCATGTAAAACCACTCTTCCTGCTGAGTGTGGTTTGGACCACCACTACCTTGGACTCTTTTGGTTCTTCAGCTTGTTTCTAATTAGGTCAAAGAGGTGAAACCATAAAGAATCCACAGAGAAGCTCCTGTTTAAGTTAGTTTATTGTGCAATAATGTTAGTTTTATTCCCTGCTGCAAAAGATTCTGCTGATAAAGATGGAGAAATCAGCCACTAACAGACTTGGTGGATTGTGTGTGACACCACTGACTGTTGGCTGATAAACAGTGGAAGTCTCAGCTGTTTGGTCTGTTATTGATCACCTGATTTACTTTATGTCAATGTATTAGAAACGATGACATCATAACTGTTCTTGTATTTCACTGATGTCATCATGCAGGTGATTCGTAAAGGCTGGCTCACCATCAACAACATTAGCATAATGAAGGGCGGAGCTAAAGAGTATTGGTTCGTCTTGACTGCCGAGGCTCTGTCCTGGTACAAAGATGATGAGGTAACACACACACACACACACACACACACACACACACACACACACACACACACACACACACACTTACTTTAGCCTCCTCAGTAGTTCTGCATTGCCATGTCTGGTATTACTTGGTCATTAGCTTCTTGTCCCACCAGCATAAGTATTATGTCTTTCATCTGGATCCAATAAGTACATGTATTGTATATTTTATGCTTGGAACCAAGAGCTAGTAACCAAGAGATCTGGAATGACATCAAAACCAGTACAGGCCACAAAGTTGTCCAGGTGGGCTTGTAACGTCTCTTACTGTTGCTGCTGTAACTACGGTGGAATGTGAATTTCCCAAAAGGAACCAACTACAGGCATCAATAAAGTCACAGATGCTCACAAATACACTGAAGTGTTGGTTTTCTGTGAGACATTACTTGTGGTTATGCCCCCCTGCAGGAGAAGGAGAAGAAGTACATGCTACCTGTAGACAACCTGAAGCTGAAGGACATCGAGAAGAGCTTTATGTCCAGCAAACATATTTTTGCTCTGTTCAACACTGAGCACAGGTCACTAATCAATAACCAAGCCCTTACTTACTCTTAAGGTGTTTCAGCCTGTGGTTAAAAGGTTGAAGGGGTTCTACCTGGATGTGTACTCGGTTCTCCTCTGTTCTGCAGGAACGTGTATAAGGACTATCGGCAGCTGGAGCTGGCCAGTGAGTCTCAGGAGGAGGTGGACAGCTGGAAGGCTTCTTTCCTGCGGGCAGGGGTGTATCCTGAACGCAGCGTGGTATTTTCATTTTTTTTAGTCTCTACTTTTGATTGGTCTTTCCTGAGTCCCAGCCCTAATTAATTCTGTCTCTGTTTGTGTCTACACCTGGAAGGACAAAGAGAAGGTGAGTAAGGGATTATCCAGTGAAGATTCACATGCTGGAATTTGTTTGGTTATGTTGGGTCTGAGTGGTTCTGTTGGGTTTATGGTGTGGGTTTCCAGGTGGAGGCAGAGGAGTCCAACACTGATGGCCACATCCACAGTCTGGACCCTCAGCTGGAGCGCCAAGTGGAGATCGTCCGGAATCTGGTGGACTCATACCTGGCCATCATCCACCGAACCGTCAGAGACCTAATCCCCAAAACCATCATGCACCTTATGGTCAATAATGTACGACACACACACACACCTGTTCAGGGACACACAGGAAATGTTGACATCAGTCATGTGACTGCCTTTCTGCTTCTCAGACAAAAGAGTTTATCCACTCTGACCTGCTGGCTCAGCTGTACTCCTGTGGAGACCAAAACTCCTTGATGGAGGAGTCCCAGGAACAGGTGAGAACTTGGAACAACAGGTGAGATCGGGTTGTTGGTGGGGGACTGGACCTCCAGCTGTTTGTTGCTTCTTAAACAGGTGCTTCTGTATCCATTTTGTCTCTGATGTGGTCTCTCTGTGGTCCAGGCCCAGCACCGAGATGAAATGCTCCGGATGTTCCACGCCCTGCGGGAAGGGCTGAACATCATCGGTGACATCAGTACCTCTACTGTTAGCACAAAAGCTCCTCCACCTGTAGATGACTCCTGGCTACAGGTGACTGGAATGCCGTCTGGGCGCAGGTAAGCTGGTTCTGGATCAGCAGTTTCTGGGCAGTAGTGTGGGTGTTGTCTCTGAGACTGTGCTGGTCTCCTCAGGTCACCAATGTCCAGTCCAACCCCACAACGCCGAGCCCCACCAGGTCCTCCACGACCTGGCGGCCGCGCTGCCCCATCTCGTCCCGCAGTGTCACCTGATCCAGGACCGTCACCTTCTGTCCCGTCCCGCCCAAACAGAGGCCCCCCACCTGGAGTCCCCAGGTTGGTGTTGTAGGAGGTCTGGTGACCAGCAGCAGATTGGCTGAGTACCAGTATTTTTGTGCATCTTCAGTTCTGCAGGTTTTCTTCTTTAAGGCTCCTTCATGCTGTGTGACAATTCAACAAGATCCAGGTCTCAGGTTGGGTCAAAGTGGACCAGGTTAGCCTGACCATAGGATGGTTCAATATTCTGGTTCTGACAGAACCGTACAGCATAAAGCACAGTTAGTGTCCAGCAATAGTCTCTGTTTTCACTCGGTTCACATTTTCATCTGAGCAACCCCCAAACAGCTGCAGGTCCCCCCAGTTCAGATCCAGAACCTCCAACGTTTCCTAGAACACACAAGATCAAAGTTAAGCCCCTGAAAGGAGACCTGGAGCTGCAAACCACTGAGTTCAGTCATCGTTTCTAGTTAGATTGGATTAAATCTGTTTTTAATGCTTTCCTCCACCCTTTTGAACATAAAGGGTTTTCCTGTGAGTCGTGTAAAAATGTAATCAGAGGTTCAGAAGGTGATGAGACAAAAATGAACCTTTCTCTGTCAGAAAAATGTCTGAAAACTGAGATTTCTGACACGACAGTGAAGCCTGAATGTAGCATGAGGGCATTGAGATCGGCAGGTCTGCTGGTCTTCAACGCACATACCAACCCTTATTCTGAAAATGGTTTTCCAAAATAAAGATTTCCTGTTGGTAACGGCATGTGTTGAAAAGGAACTGAGCCGATCTGAAAACAGTTAAAACAGGAAGTTAACTCTTCTTTGTTGGTGTGGTAGAACGACAACCAGCGATCCACAAACCTACAGACACAGAGAAGAGTGGGCCTACGGTACCCCTCGTTCTCCACCATCCCCCCAACATCCCTCCATCATCACTCAAACATCCCTCTAACATTCATGCATCATCCTCCCTTCATCTTTCATTTTCCTCACTACTCAGACGTCCACCAAGATACATGTCCATCTGGCTTTTGTATGGTTATCTTTATTCTTTATTTTGGCCTCTTGTCTTGCGTCTTCCTAACATCCTGTCCACCTGGCTTCTTGTCTTCCCGTTTTTCCCACCTGTCTTCCGATCTCTACCTTTTTCTTTTTGTCCTTCTGTCTGTCCATCTGTCTTTCTGTTTGTGTGATCGTGTTCTACCAGAACCATAGACGGTTAACAGGAAGGTGTGAGTTATTTCTGTGATAACCCACCTGAAACACCCCTCTCACTTATATTGACCATATATGGTTATTCTTTCAGAATCTCTATCAGTGACCAATGAGGAGTTCACCAATGGTACGTCAGCTGTCCATGTGATATAACTGTCTCACGCCACCTGTGTGTGTCAACCTGCTTCAGTGTCACAGCAGATCTTCCTATGTGACCCCGCCCACTTTCTCTGCATCATAATTCATCCTGTGACTGCGCTCCATCCACCTGGAACTGTCTGTCTGGTGTTTTTGTTCCCCTGACTCCTCCCCCGGACCCCACCCATGACCCCGCCTCAGACACCACCATCACACAAAGATGCACAACTGAACAAGAAGCACACGTTCAATCAGAACTGGATCCAGACAGGCTCACAAACGTTCCCCATGTGGTTCCAGCTGGATGTGATGAACTGGGCCAGACTGGTCTAAAATCTCACACACACACACACACACGCATACACACACACACACACACACACACACACACACACACACACACACACACATACACACACACACACAGGATCTACTGGTTTCTGTTTAACCATGATGCTTTAGAGTGAGATGGTTCTGGAGCACTGGTGATGGACATCCAGACCTACTCCAGCGGTATGGTTCTGTATTGGTCCAGGAGTTGGTCCAAATAGTTCCTAAATCCTCCAAGTATCTTCAGACTGGTTCCAAAAGGTTCAGCTCCAAATGGTCCAAATGTGTTTTTGCTCTGAGTCCAGCAGTGTTGGTCAAGATGGTTCTGGCTGGTTCCAGCTCGGTCCAACCTGGTCCTGCTGAACACATTCAGTTCTGTGTTGGACCATTTGGGTCTGCAGGCTTTTACAGCAGAGGCTTTTTAAATTTTAATCTAGTTTAAGTTTGGGTTACAGTCATGTCAGCCACTCAGACCACTCCCCCCTTGCTGGTGGGGGTAACTGGCCTTGCCAGGCCTTGGCTGGTTTTAGGGGGATCTTAACTGGTTTTAACAGATATAAAACAAACTTTTCCTGCTTTTGATCTCTACCTATTTTCTCTTTCTTGGTGTTTGTTTTGTCATTTCTCCCCAGTCGTCCCAATAAAGGTAGCCCCGCCCACGGAGAGAGCCCCCAGTCCTCTATTGATGGTTAACGTGAAACAAGTGTGTGTTTATTTGTGTGTTTGTGTTGAACTGTGGATCTTAGTACCAATGACGATATTCACTGCAATATTTAAAGTGTGACTCTGCTGTCTGAAGGGGGTCAGGAGCTGTGTCCCACAGAAACCAGTCCCCTTAGATCCAGAGATGGTGTGGAAGTCTCTTCAGCTGAATGTTGCACCTTCATGGAGTTTTGGATTTATGGCCCCTTCTTCTGCTGGCCCCTGATCTGGTCTCAGCTGATGCATTAATGTTTAACTGGTCCAACATGGTTGGATCCAAACTAGCTCAACCCAGTTTGAGTCATAAATTTGAGCAGAAAAATGTATTGTTTTGATTTTCTGGTGCTGCCTGATTCTGAACAGTTTCTGTGGGGTTCTCGATCTGAGTTGTGATGTGATCTGATTTCAGCAAACATTTGGACTTGAGCAATAAAACCTGCTGTGTGAACGTAGCCTTAGATTCTGACTGGTTCTGACTGTTCAGACATCCATCAGACCCAGAAGCAGGGGGCTGCCAACAACAGCCCGTTTTCTGTTCCTGCTTGATCTGGATCAGCTGGTCCGGATCTCCAGACTCAACAAGCCACTGGCTCATCACAGGACCCCACGAACAACCAGAACCAGCTGATTCTAAACCTGAGGAGATATCTGACACCATTTAACTTCTGGATCTCCTGAATGAGCTTCATGTAAACTGAAGGTGGATCCTTAAGGTCTGAGAACTCAGAACGGTTCTGCTGGGTTTTTCCATCTTCTTGTTTCGGCTGTCCGCTGAAGGAACGTGTCATCAACTCATCAGACACATGCAACATTTGGGACTTGAGCAGATCATTGTGGGAGATATGAGAACACTGAGGATGCAGCCTTTAAGGATCCTCCTGATGTTGAGAAGCACCTTGAGTTTATTTACCTGCAGCAGGTCTTTCACCTGTAGTGACCAGCCAATCAGAGACACAGATGTTCGATGGACAAAATGTGTTTGTGAAACTCTGAACTTTCTGAATGTTTGTGATGAACTTGTGCTGTTTTGTGACCACCAGAAGCATCTCCTGACCAGTGGTCCACCTGCTGATGTTCTTGCCTGCTGTGTTGTGTGTTTCTCATGTCCTCGTTAGTCCCAGCATGCTCGATAACTGTGTTTGAGGTGTTGCAGCTGTTTGGTGTTTGAATATTACTGCTCTGTTTACAGAACTTATGAAGATAAGATAATCAACCAGTAGTTGTAATGAACAAGTGTTAGTGTTACTCTGAAATATGCAGCAGTCTGCACCAAGGTGTGTGTGTGTGTGTGTGTAGTTTTAGTGTAAACTTGTATCATGTGACCACAACATAAATAAAGTTATCAATCATCACAATGGGGTTTGATTTTTTAATTAATAAATGAAACACACGTGTTAGCTAGAACAGCTGGAGGTGGTGGGGCTCCAGGGGCGATGTGGTCCGTCTTGAGTGTCTCTGTCTGGGTAGTATTGTGTGGTCTTTGGGGGAGTGCGTCTGGAGATCCAGACTGGGGTGGTAGGCCCCATTTTTATGAGAGAAGACCAGCGGGTGTGTCCAGGGACCACACTCTGGAGTTTTCCTTCCCTCTGTTGCCCTCGTTCTGTCAGAACTAAGTCACTCAGGGAACAGAACTTGAACATGTCCAGGTAACTCCCCAGACTTTAATCCCTTTTGAGGACTTTTGGTAAATTCTCAACGGGAAGGTGGACAAACTAAAACCCACAAGTTTTCTGGATCAACTGACAGAAAGATCTAAAACCAGAATCTGGGTCCATCTCAGAGCCTTAGCTGCAGATTTCTGATGTGAAACGTTTCTGTTGGTTAAAGTACTTATAAAAGTAACAGCATGGTGGACCAAAGTGCTTCAAATACGAACTCTACATGAAGATAAATCCACAGCACCTAAACATTATTCTAGTCTTGGAAACTGAGAAACCTGCTGGATGAGCACTCTGATCCAAGACACTCTTGGATCTTCCTGAAACACCTTGGTGAAGAGCTTCAACACAAAGGTGTGATGAACGTCTGCTGCCAGCAGGTGGAGCTGCTAACCCTACCCAAGAGCTTCATCAGTAACATGGTTACAGTGAGTTTCACACAGAAAGAGGAAGGAAGGAGGAAGGAAGGGACACAGATGCTCTACCAAGTCGGAGCAGTTCTACAAAAGACCAGTAAACTAACTGTTACCAAGGTCCACCTGTCTGTCTGAGAAGATCCGCCTGTCTGTCTGCAGACATGTCCTCCCGCCCTGACACTAAAACAGGTGAGTTGATTCTGTTTCGTTTTCTCCTCTGAATGTTAAATTCTGTCACTTCCTGCCAGAGAGACTTGTTGAATCAGAACTGTAGAGAAGTCAGTTTAACTTATCCTCTCCCACCGAAGCAGCGTCTTTCAGAACTAGACCTTCAGAACGCTGAAAACATCTCAGGTTTCATCGGTATGAACTGAAGGAGTTCTTAGTGAAAATCTGAGTATGAGATTGTAATTATAGAAACTCCTACTTGATTACCACGCTAACAGGCTAAACTCCTATTGTCTAAGCTTTGGTTAGACTGAAGTCACTCAAACACACACAAACATACACACACACGTGACAATGATGAAGGTTGATGATTAAGATTATGATGATGATGATGAGGAGGAGGAGGATAATTATGATGATGATAATGATGAGGATGATTATTATGAGGATGATGATGATGATGATGATGATGATAATGAGGATGATGCTGATGATGATGATTATGAGGATGATGATGATCATGATGATAATGATGAGGATGATTATTATGAGGATGATGATGATGATGATGATGATGATAATGAGGATGATGCTGATGATGATGATTATGAGGATGATGATGATCATGATGATAATGATGAGGATGATTATTATGAGGATGATAATGATGAGGATGATGATGATTATGAGGGTGATGATGATGATGATAATGAGGATGATTATGAGGATGATGATGATCATGATTATGATTATGAGGATGATGATGATGATGATAATGAGGATGATTATGAGGATGATGATGATAATGAGGATGATTATGAGGATGATGATGATCATGATTATGATGATGATGATCATGATGATGATGATAATAAGGATGATTATGAGGGTGATGATGATGATGATAATGAGGATGATTATGAGGATGATGATGAGGATGATGATGAGGATGATAATGACAATGATGATGATCTTATCCTCAGCCTCTCAGTTCTCATTTCTCACTCTGAGGCTGAAGGATAAGCTCCACCCACAGAGACCCAGACACTCCAAGCGAGTCAAAAGCAGTCCAACTCCCACGCCTGGACCACCTGATCTCATTTCTACTCACAACAAGGTAAACACACTCTGATAAACATCACTCTGATTTCACACGGTGCAGATTAAACCCAGTTTCTGAGTTATCTAGAGCCAGCCAGAGTCCTTCTTCTGCTCCTGAAACCCTCTCAGGGCTGCAGGTGACACATCAGAACCAGCTCAGAACAGAACTGTGTGTGTGCGTGCATGTGTGTGTTTAGTTGGCAGACCACCAGCGGGCTGTTGTCAGCTCTCTGCAGTACTTCAAAGCTCTAGTGGACAGGCTGGGACTGGACAGACCCACAGGGGACAGACTGGAACTGGACCAGTCCGTTGTGAGTGGCTTGCTGGGTGGGGCTTCAGGTGGAATCCTGGAGACTGTCCAGATTCTGGTTCAATTGGAGCTGCATCACATCAGGAGGTAGGTTCAACCCACTGGTCTCTGAACATCCAGAAGAGTTTCTGTCCTCAACCTGTTTGTCCTCTCTGCAGGAAGAGGGTTTCTACCTGTCTCACACGTCTGTACCAATCTGTGGCACAGCTGATTCTCTGGGCAGATCAGGTGATGCTGCTGGGTGCTTCCCTAAGTGATCAGCAATCCACAGAAAGTGTTACCATGGTGATCAAGGCTGTCCTGGACAGGGTTAAGGTGAGGACAAATATCTGTGGATGTCCTGACAGAAGACACAACTCCTGTCCTTTAACTATATTTATATATTTAACTATGTCTGCCCTCTGGGTCAAAGTCAGGGTTGGAGTCAGGTCTACTTCATAATGTCCTCTGTCCAGTACACTAGTCCTGATCTGATTGACTGAGATTGAGTCTAACCATGTCCTGCTCAGACTTCCTGCTACATTGTGTTTATTTCTTGCTCATTAGGACCTGGTTCGATTGGTTTCAGAAAGAGAGGACAACCCTGTCACCTTGTCCCCTGTTCAGTCACATAAAGAGACATCAGATCCTACGTCGTCCTGCAGAAGTCCTTCAGAGAAGGCTCAGGGCATTAAAACAGAGATAAATGAGAAGGAGCATCCTAAAGTAGCCCCGCCCAAACCCCCTATGCCCCTCCCACAAGGATCAAAGTAAGTCCAGAAATGTATATTTACTAACGTAGACGTGTTTCAGCCTGAGACAGCCTGGGTCAACATCTGGACCAGCTGATCTTTGCTTGCTGGGACTTTCACTAAATGAGAATGTGATCAGAAATAGAAACAGAAATGAAACAGGAAGTAAAAACGTCACACCACTCACACATTTCCTGTCTGTGCTAACTGCAGCAGCAGCAGCAGAAGAAGAAGAAGAAGTGTGATTGAGACACAGAAAGAGACGAGCAGACAGTTTCAGTGGACATCAGCTTCTCTTTTATTATAATTATGGATATTAAAAGTCCACGATTTTAGTTTAGCCATCTCAGGGTGATTCCCAGAATAAAAAGGGTTCTGTCTAGATCAACAAACTCAAACCCGAGTCCACTAATGGTTCCAACATCGTTTGAGAGCAAAACTGAGATTTAATGTCTCCGTTTAATTCTCAGAGCGCTCCCAGAAAGACGTCAGCATCTCATTCAGCTATCAGACAACCAAACCTGCAATCTGTCCAGGTTTAGCTCGGGCAGACCGCTGTGGTGAAAGGAAAACACAAAATCATGTTTATGCAAAATCCTGAAGAGGCAAAAAAGTGCTGGAAACTCTAATAGTTGATCCGTTTTCTACATGAATGAAAAAATTACCATCTCCTGAGAGCTGGTGGTGTTTGAGTCTCAGGGAAATGACACGAGGAAAAGGTGGTGGTGTGTGATGGTGGTGGGGGGGTGAGAAGGAGCTGATAGCACTATAAAAGAACTACAATTTTCCTGTCACACAAGAATTCCTAAACACCATCTACACTTCACACTAAACACTTTCTGGTAATGATGCTAGCTGGTTATAAATTAGATTGTTGTTTCTTATCATTCACATCCCACTGACACCAGTCTTTAATGGTTGTAGCTACTTGTCCACACCTGACACACAGGTGATGCCATCAAAAGATGGTGAAAGACTAACCTGTCTGTCTCTGTCTCAGTTTGGTTAGTCCTCCAGCACTGCCTCCAAAGAAGCGTCAACCATCGCTGGTTCCTGTCCCCTCCCACTGCAGGGTTGCTATAGTAACACCAATGATACGTGAGCCTGAGGAAGACATGCAGGTTGAGCAGGTACGTATATGTGATTTGGGTCAACATGGCTCATCAGCCTAATGTTTGGAAGTTGAGGATGTTACTTTTATTCATTTAGAGGGCACATGTTATGTATAACTCACTTTTGGTCTCTAATGTGAATAAAATACATCCGTCTGTTTTCTGTCAGTGATTGGCTTAAGACTCACATGCCTAAAATGACACGTTTCAAAAGGTTCCTTATTGTGACATCACAAACAGTGAATTAACATACCCCCCACCCACCCACACACACGCACCTGTTGATAGGTGAGGAGCAGCAGCTACTCAGAGTCCCTCCCAGGATATCTGAGCTCCTCACCTCACAGCGGCCAATCAGTGGAGAGGTGGGCGTGGCCAGCAACCGTGCATTTCCCTAAAGTGACAGAGCCCTGAAACAACTGATTCTGGAAGCTATGGAAACTGTCAGGAATAAACATGTTTTG
>SSNS01000438.1:438320-475541 GCA_006937985.1 Aphyosemion australe
TGTCTGCAGACATGTCCTCCCGCCCTGACACTAAGACAGGTGAGTTGATTCTGTTTCGTTTTTCTCCTCTGAATGTTAAACTCTGTCACTTCCTGCCAGAGAGACTTGTTGAATCAGAACTGTAGAGAAGTCAGTTTAACTTATCCTCTCCCACTGAAGCAGCGTCTTTCAGAACTAGACCTTCAGAACGCTGAAAACATCTCAGGTTTCATCGGTATGAACTGAAGGAGTTCTTAGTGAAAATCTGAGTATGAGATTGTAATTATAGAAACTCCTACTTGATTACCATGCTAACAGGCTAAACTCCTATTGTCTAAGCTTTGGTTAGACTGAAGTCACTCAAACACACACAAACATACACACACACGTGACAATGATGAAGGTTGATGATTAAGATTATGATGATGATGATGAGGATAATTATGATGATGATAATGATGAGGATGATTATTATGAGGATGATGATGATAATGATGATGATGATGATTATGAGGATGATGATGATCATGATGATGATGATGATTATGAGGATGATGATGATCATGATGATGATAATGAGGATGATTATTATGAGGATGATGATGATGATAATAATGAGGATGATGATGATGATGATAATGAGGATGATGATGATGATGATTATGAGGATGATGATGATCATGATGATGATAATGAGGATGATTATGAGGATGATTGAGGGTGATGATGATGATAATGATGATGATTATGAGGATGATGATGATTATGAGGGTGATGATGATTATGAGGGTGATGATGATTATGAGGGTGATGATGATGATGATAATGAGGATGATTATGAGGGTGATGATGATAATGAGGAGGATTATGAGGATGATGATGATGATGATAATGAGGATGATTATGAGGATGATGATGATAATGAGGATGATTATGAGGGTGATGATGATAATGAGGAGGATTATGAGGATGATGATGATGATGATAATGAGGATGATTATGAGGATGATGATGATAATGAGGATGATTATGAGGATGATGATGATCATGATTATGATGATGATGATCATGATGATGATGATAATAAGGATGATTATGAGGGTGATGATGATGATGATAANGTCAGCAGCAGGAGGGTACAAGTAACATTACTTCCTGTTTGTAGTGACAAGTTATTCAATGCCGCCACCAGCTGGACAAACAAACACACACACACACACAAACTGCTAGTATGAAACTTATTGTTTTATGACTGATTGCAACAATAACACAGAAAATTTGAATATAACTAAAATCATCAGTAAAAGATTTCCTCTGTTCATTCATCTTCTGTTACGTCTTCTCCTGGGAGAGCTGCAACAAACATGTTAAACACATTACCCACCTGCCTAAAGACCACCACCGTCATCTCCATCTCCAGAAGCTCCACAGTAATCAGCGTGAATGACTCTCAGCTGGTCGTCCTCACTTCAGTAGTCATGAAATGCTTGGAAAGGCTGACTCTGGCCCACATTGAGCACTCCACCTACATCACTGTAGACCCACACCAATACGCCTTTCGCCAAACTAGGTCAGCTGATGACACCATCATAGACATAGTCCACACTGCCCTCAGCCACCAGCAATGCAAGAACTCCTACGTCTGCTTGCTTTATGTAGACTTTAATGCAATAATCCCATAGACCCTGGTGCACAATGTCGACAGTTCTTCAACAGGTTGGATCAGATCTCTGGTTCTGTTGGAGGACTGAGTCCATCTAAACCAGGCCTTGACTCTGTGTTTGTTCTCAGAGGACGATCCAGACTACGATTTCCTCCACACAGACATGTCCTCCTCCGAGACATTCCTCCTTCTGCCCCCCACCCTGCCAGAGAAAAGATGTCGCAGTACCACAGGTGAGGACATAGCTGACCCACTTTCCCTGTCTCTTGTTCTATCTGTCCATTTGTCTTTATGCTGTCTTTTTAAACCAGGTTTAAGCAGCTCCCAGAACTCATCCTCCTTTGAATTTGACTCCACCCCTTTGGACACAAACCCTGTCCACAGTAATGATGTGTCTGATGAACCTGTGCCCTCGCCCTTGTCCCCCAGCAAGACACCCCCTCCCTTACCTGAGAAGAAACGACCCAGTGAGCAGAAACACAACAGCTGATTGGACAACAGTCAAAAAGGCTGATTTTAAAGCATTTCATTGTGTCCCTGTATCTGTCTCTTCTCTCTGTCGTCTGTCTCCAGTCCACCAGTACCTTCAGTTTTGTTCATCGTATGACGATCAGTCCGTTCTCTTGTTCTATAAGAATAACAGAGAACAGCAAGATTTGGACTCCTCCCACCAGCTTCTGAACTCCGCCCCCTCTCAAGAGACGCTTCCTGCTCTACCACCGAAGAAGAAACCCCAGGTGAACTGACTTATTCTTCTGAAAACACCAGGAGTTAGAGTTGAAACAGTGAATCTGAACCTCTGATGTCAGCTTTTATCCATCAAGCTCCAAAAAAACAACAACGAAAGATTTACAAAACAATCTAGCTAATGTTCTGCATGTTCTCGTGATGTTCTACAGACTTAAATCACCTGCTGGGTTTCACATTTTTCGCTTTTTTATTGTTCTGTTTCCCTCAGGATACAGCTGATACACACACTGAGGAGGGAGTCAGCAAGTGAGACACCACACACCTGTACACAGACACACCTTTATACACACACCTGTTCATACACACCTTTAGAGCCACACACATACTTGCAGACACATCTACAAACACAAACATGCACGCACGTGTCCTCAGACACCTTTCTGCTCTGCAGCTTGGCGAGTGCCCTGCAGGAGGTGGAGCTTGGCCAAGGAGGCAGTGAGGAGGAGGTATTGTTGCTGACCGACCAACAAGAGATCCTCCACAGGATCACTCTGAAGTCTGAGGTATGGCTCTGCCCTCTTACCGGTCTACATCACGTCATTCTCACCTGTGTTCTGAATCTGATCACTACCTTCTCAGGAGGAGGAGGGGCCCGAGGTTAAGGCTGCATCTCAGGACATCCTATTGGTCTTTGCCACAGAGTCCAGCAGCAGCGGCGGTTAGTTACATGTTTCTGCACATCTTGTGATGGCACCTGGGACAACTTTCAGATAGCTTGTTGTCAATTTCTCGAGGGTCCGAAGTTGGATTGTCACACAACAGAATACCTGTAGAATTTACTCAGGACATAATCTACCGGAGTTTGTCCCGGGAATCAAGGGGATACCTGATCACTGTCAACTGTGTGACATATGTGTTTTAACAGAACTGCACCTGTACCGGGAGGCCTTCCTCTGCACCTACAGGGGCTTCATCAGCCCAAATGACATCATCATCAAACTGCAGCACCGATATCCTCAGACACTCAGGATTCACCTTTGTGAACACCTGAGGGACTCTGAATGCTCCTTTTAATAACAAGAATAAAAAGAGATCACAGCGAGAAGGAAACAGCATGTCAACCTAGAAAATGTCTTTATCAAACAAACAACATGGTTCTGTACCTGAACAGGTAAAGTCCAGAGGTACTGTGCCATTTTGTTACGAGTCCTTAACCACCAACACGTACAGGAAACTCGGCGACCGACTAGACCATGCAGATCTGACAGCTGTATCAATCATACTTTTACAAGACGGACCTCTTTATAAATGTTTTTTTTTTTGTTCAAACTTTGATTTGATTTTTTGTATCTTAAAATGTTCTGAAAATTGCTAGTTGGGGTACACCCTAGATTGGCTGATTGTCCAACAGAAGATCCTGTTGCAGCAGGAAGTCTGAGTCTCACATGGTTCTGGAAGAGCTCTGGTCTAAAACATGGGACGCTTGTGGTGGAAGTCATTGTGAAACTCATTAAACAAACCTCAGACTGAACTCTGCTGACACGCCACGTGATGAAGATGGCAGCAGTTCTTTAGTTTCTCACATGTTCTCTGCTGACGGGAGGGCTTGTGGTTCAAATCCCAACAGCATGTGTGTTTTT
Source organism: Aphyosemion australe (assembly GCA_006937985.1). NCBI lineage: Eukaryota > Metazoa > Chordata > Actinopteri > Cyprinodontiformes > Nothobranchiidae > Aphyosemion > Aphyosemion australe. Next base: position 442,293 of record SSNS01000438.1, read on the forward strand.
GTCACAGGATGATGCCTTTTTGAGGCGACTCTCTACTTCTTCTACAGAATCTGCTGCTAACAAAACCTTCTCTGGTAACACACACACACACACACACACACACACACACACACTCGCACACATTTCCTGTCAGCAGTCAGCAGCAGGAGGGTACAAGTAACATTACTTCCTGTTTGTAGTGACAAGTTATTCAATGCCGCCACCAGCTGGACAAACAAACACACACACACACACAAACTGCTAGTATGAAACTTATTGTTTTATGACTNATGTTTTTGGATCCTTAATTTATAAATAAAAAAATCAGCTGTTGTCTTTAAAATGGATTGAAAACACTTGTTTGTTTTTTTAGGCATTTCAACCATTTTCAATATGCTTTTATTTGGAAATACCTGTTAAAATGGCGATAAAATATTGGTTGAACATAGGTTGAACACTTTTGGATTCCAGTTTTTACGTTTTTCTGGTGTTTTTATTTTTATTAATAATCAGTCAAAAAACACGTTTCAGCAACTGACTCTTATTTTGAAAACGTTCTTAAACGCTATTATCGTAAAGCTTCGGACGCGTGCGCTTCGCAAATTCGCCGTCAATCCGCAATAATTGTTCAGGGTCCTTGGAGCAGCAGGAGAGACTGTTTAATGTGAGCATGCTGCTGAATCAAGACCGGACTAAAGATGGCTTTGCTGTGTGCATGTGCCGCATTAGAACGGCAGGGGGCAGTGATACGCCTTAGAAGCGCCTAGCCTGCCATCGTAGAAGAAGAAGAAGAAGAAGATGCTCTGTTTCCATGGTAACCCGAGACTACACCGCCACATAGCGGAGCGCCGATTGGACCAATCAGCAGGCAGTAACCGGCGGGAGCGGTTCGGAACAACAGTCGAATCTTACCGGTCACCGGGAAGATGATCGGTGTAAAAACCATGGTACCTCGGGAACGGCAGTAGGTAAGCTGAAGTACCGAACCCGTCACACTCTCGCGGGAACTCCCGCGGGATCTACAAGCTAACAGGCTAACAACAAAACATTGTTTTCATGCGGAAACGGACCGGTTCGGACTACACCGCTGCTTTCACCTTTTCATCAGTTACGTGAATCTGTCAGAGTCGAAATAGAAGTTCCAGATATTAGTCTGATCCCAACCCAGACTAGAGGAGATGTTCATTCATTCAGTCCAAACACCACATTTCAAAATATGAAATGGAAACCAGCAAAAACAATGTTCCAGTAAGACCCAAGAGGACCGCTCTAATCGGAGGAATTCTCCCCCAAACCTCTACGTATTAAGTTTGTCCTTAGTTTAGACTTCAGGATTAATCTGAATTTACTTGTGGAAAACACAAAATTGCTTTTTTATTTTTGCTTTGGATGCATCTGATGGAACAAGTCCAGCTTTTAAATTATTAACAAATCTAAATCTGTGAAAGCAGGATCAGAACTTAAGCTCTAAGAGTTTTATTCACTGATTTCTTTTTTTCAGAACTTGTGAATGAAGTGTGGACGGGGGAAAGATCTGGATGTCTCTGAAGCAGGTTAGGAACAAAAACTACCTGGAAACAGGATTCAGGGTGATGCATTCAGGGACATCAGAACTCATTGTGATGCGTTCAGGGACAACAGGACTCAGTGTGATGCATCAACAGGACTGTTCTCTGTTAAATTTCTTCTTCTGATCCGTTGTGACTGTTCTCACCTGCGCGGGTGTCAGCTATGCTTCATCTGCCCCTGCTGGTAACGGCTCAGGTGGACCTGGTCCTGGTTCTAGTCTCTCTGCTGGCCTTCTGGACCAGACTGGGCCAGCTGAACTACCCCAGCTCAGTGGTGTGAGTATGACAGGAGCCTCTGAGACCAGAGTCCACTCGTGTCCGAGTCTGCTTTTACATGTTTCGTCTCTGTGAGCAGGTTTGACGAGGTCTACTATGGACAGTTTGTGTCCCTCTACATGAAGAGAGTCTTTTTCATGGACGACAGTGGACCGCCGCTTGGTCACATGATCCTGGCCCTTGGAGGTTGGTTACCATGGTGATGGTGGTGCTACAGCCTGTGTTCAACATCTTGATCCATCAGCTTTGCCTGATCTTCTAGGGTACCTGGGGGGCTTCGATGGGAACTTTGCATGGAACAGAATTGGAGAAGGTACCAACAGAAACCAGTTTAGAGTCACACACCAGTCTTTAGGTGTGAGCATGTGCATGGTTGTTTGTCCTGTGTGTCTCTGTGTTGCTCTGGCAACCTGTCCAGGGTGTACCCTGCCTGTTTGCCTGGAAGAGTAGGAAGAGTGGCGAGGCCCAGAATCTAAGTTGAAGTTTAAAACACCTTTATGTGGACAGGACTTACGGAGATTTTCAAAAATGGTGATTTNGTGAGCCTGAGGAAGACATGCAGGTTGAGCAGGTACGTATATGTGATTTGGGTCAACATGGCTCATCAGCCTAATGTTTGGAAGTTGAGGATGTTACTTTTATTCATTTAGAGGGCACATGTTATGTATAACTCACTTTTGGTCTCTAATGTGAATAAAATACATCCGTCTGTTTTCTGTCAGTGATTGGCTTAAGACTCACATGCCTAAAATGACACGTTTCAAAAGGTTCCTTATTGTGACATCACAAACAGTGAATTAACATACCCCCCACCCACCCACACACACGCACCTGTTGATAGGTGAGGAGCAGCAGCTACTCAGAGTCCCTCCCAGGATATCTGAGCTCCTCACCTCACAGCGGCCAATCAGTGGAGAGGTGGGCGTGGCCAGCAACCGTGCATTTCCCTAAAGTGACAGAGCCCTGAAACAACTGATTCTGGAAGCTATGGAAACTGTCAGGAATAAACATGTTTTGTATCAATCATACTTTTACAAGACGGACCTCTTTATAAATGTTTTTTTTTTTGTTCAAACTTTGATTTGATTTTTTGTATCTTAAAATGTTCTGAAAATTGCTAGTTGGGGTACACCCTAGATTGGCTAATTGTCCAACAGAAGATCCTGTTGCAGCAGGAAGTCTGAGTCTCACATGGTTCTGGAAGAGCTCTGGTCTAAAACATGGGACGCTTGTGGTGGAAGTCATTGTGAAACTCATTAAACAAACCTCAGACTGAACTCTGCTGACACGCCACGTGATGAAGATGGCAGCAGTTCTTTAGTTTCTCACATGTTCTCTGCTGACGGGAGGGCTTGTGGTTCAAATCCCAACAGCATGTGTGTTTTTGTCACAGGATGATGCCTTTTTGAGGCGACTCTCTACTTCTTCTACAGAATCTGCTGCTAACAAAACCTTCTCTGGTAACACACACACACACACACACACACACACACACACTCGCACACATTTCCTGTCAGCAGTCAGCAGCAGGAGGGTACAAGTAACATTACTTCCTGTTTGTAGTGACAAGTTATTCAATGCCGCCACCAGCTGGACAAGCAAACACACACACACACACACACACACACACTGCTAGTATGAAACTTATTGTTTTATGACTGATTGCAACAATAACACAGAAAATTTTAATATAACTAAAATCATCAGTAAAAGATTTCCTCTGTTCATTCATCTTCTGTTACGTCTTCTCCTGGGAGAGCTGCAACAAACATGTTAAACACATTACCCACCTGCCTAAAGACCACCACCGTCATCTCCATCTCCAGAAGCTCCACAGTAATCAGCGTGAACGACTCTCAGCTGGTCGTCCTCACTTCAGTAGTCATGAAATGCTTGGAAAGGCTGACTCTGGCCCACATTGAGCACTCCACCTACATCACTGTAGACCCACACCAATACGCCTTTCGCCAAACTAGGTCAGCTGATGACACCATCATAGACATAGTCCACACTGCCCTCAGCCACCAGCAATGCAAGAACTCCTACGTCTGCTTGCTTTATGTAGACTTTAATGCAATAATCCCATAGACCCTGGTGCACAATGTCGACAGTTCTTCAACAGGTTGGATCAGATCTCTGGTTCTGTTGGAGGACTGAGTCCATCTAAACCAGGCCTTGACTCTGTGTTTGTTCTCAGAGGACGATCCAGACTACGATTTCCTCCACACAGACATGTCCTCCTCCGAGACATTCCTCCTTCTGCCCCCCACCCTGCCAGAGAAAAGATGTCGCGGTACCACAGGTGAGGACATAGCTGACCCACTTTCCCTGTCTCTTGTTCTATCTGTCCATTTGTCTTTATGCTGTCTTTTTAAACCAGGTTTAAGCAGCTCCCAGAACTCATCCTCCTTTGAATTTGACTCCACCCCTTTGGACACAAACTCTGTCCACAGTAATGATGTGTCTGATGAACCTGTGCCCTCGCCCTTGTCCCCCAGCAAGACACCCCCTCCCTTACCTGAGAAGAAACGACCCAGTGAGCAGAAACACAACAGCTGATTGGACAACAGTCAAAAAGGCTGATTTTAAAGCATTTCATTGTGTCCCTCTGTCCCTGTATCTGTCTCTTCACTCTGTCGTCTGTCTCCAGTCCACCAGTACCTTCAGTTTTGTTCATCGTATGACGATCAGTCCGTTCTCTTGTTCTATAAGAATAACAGAGAACAGCAAGATTTGGACTCCGCCCACCAGCTTCTGAACTCCGCCCCCTCTCAAGAGACGCTTCCTGCTCTACCACCGAAGAAGAAACCCCAGGTGAACTGACTTATTCTTCTGAAAACACCAGGAGTTAGAGTTGAAACAGTGAATCTGAGCCTCTGATGTCAGCTTTTATCCATCAAGCTCCAAAAAAACAACAACGAAAGATTTACAAAACAATCTAGCAAATGTTCTGCATGTTCTCGTGATGTTCTACAGACTTAAATCACCTGCTGGGTTTCACATTTTTCGTTTTTTATTGTTCTGTTTCCCTCAGGATACAGCTGATACACACACTGAGGAGGGAGTCAGCAAGTGAGGCACCACACACCTGTACACAGACACACCTTTATACACACACCTGTTCATACACACCTTTAGAGCCACACACATACTTGCAGACACATCTACAAACACAAACATGCACGCACGTGTCCTCAGACACCTTTCTGCTCTGCAGCTTGGCGAGTGCCCTGCAGGAGGTGGAGCTTGGCCAAAGAGGCAGTGAGGAGGAGGTATTGTTGCTGACCGACCAACAAGAGATCCTCCACAGGATCACTCTGAAGTCTGAGGTATGGCTCTGCCCTCTTACCGGTCTACATCACGTCATTCTCACCTGTGTTCTGAATCTGATCACTACCTTCTCAGGAGGAGGAGGGGCCCGAGGTTAAGGCTGCATCTCAGGACATCCTATTGGTCTTTGCCACAGAGTCCAGCAGCAGCGGCGGTTAGTTACATGTTTCTGCACATCTTGTGATGGCACCTGGGACAACTTTCAGATAGCTTGTTGTCAATTTCTCGAGGGTCCGAAGTTGGATTGTCACACAACAGAATACCTGTAGAATTTACTCAGGACATAATCTACCGGAGTTTGTCCCGGGAATCAAGGGGATACCTGATCACTGTCAACTGTGTGACATATGTGTTTTAACAGAACTGCACCTGTACCGGGAGGCCTTCCTCTGCACCTACAGGGGCTTCATCAGCCCAAATGACATCATCATCAAACTGCAGCACCGATATCCTCAGACACTCAGGATTCACCTTTGTGAACACCTGACGGACTCTGAATNCCGTGGTAAACTATAGGCTATTACCTCACCCTAAACTCTACCTGAAGGTTTTTACCTCACCGTAAACTTTACCTGTAGGTTATTACCTCACCTTTAACTCTACCTGAACGTCATTACCTCTCCCTAAACTCTAATTGCAGGTTATTACCTCACCCTAAACTCTACCTGTATGTTTTTACCTCACCATAAACCCTACCTGTAGGTTATTACCCTGTTAAAACCTAACATGTACCCTTCTTCCATTTTCTGTTGTTTGCTCCAGGGGTTTGATACTTCAAGACTTGACTTTTGTTCACCTCGGGAACCCAGATACCTTGATGACATCAGAAGGTTCAAAGGTTAACTTCTCCAAATCCTGGCAGCAGTTTAACATCCTGGACACTCTAAGGAGCTACCAACAAGTGTGAGTAATTTTTCTCCACACCCCTTCTTGCAACCTAAGAACGTTGGACCAAAGGCTGCTGGTAGTCCCATTTTAAGAATCTTTGATTTTAGGATTTAACGTTTAAGGTTTTATTTTATTTTATGATGTTTTAGATCTTGTATTGTCTATGCTTTTGGATTTTATGGTTTTGTGAAGCACTTTGTGGATTTTCTCTGTGAAAGGCGCTGTAGAAATAAAGTTTACTTAATCATTTACTTACTTTATTCCTGTACATAGTAGTACTACTTTTGAGTATTTCAGAGTACTGTGAGTGTTTTTCTTACAGCCAGTACTCCCTGCAGCCTGACAGTGACATCATATCCTTCTTCAATGACTTCAGCGATCACCTGTCAGAGGAGGCTCTGTGGGAACTCTCCCTGGGGATCCGCCCAAAGAACCCTCCTCGAGCCAATCAGAGATGAGCTGAAACAGGAGCGAATCAGTGAGCAGGAAAGACTTCATGAAATCTGGACAATGATGGAATTAACCAGAACCAAACTGGAATAGTCCCTAAATGTTTTATAACTGGTGTTTCTCTGGACTAACTAAAGGTCCACAATCACACACCGATCCAGAAGACTGATCCAGAAAAAACAGACCAGCTTCTACCATACACCTCTGCAAGTTTAATGATCTCCTCCACTCCACCATGCATCACTGTTACAGAAACCAAAGAGGTAGTAAAATGTCTTCTCCACACATCTACAGGACGAGTCTGCTCACATAAAGAACAAGACACAGTCATGGTTCTGCATTCAGCTGTCTGGTTTACAGGTTCAGCTTCTTGACCAAGCTGGTGTGGTGATGCATGTGGTGTAATTACTTCTTCATGGGGTTCTGCTGGCCACCTGTAAACTCAGCCTGTACGAACACACACTCAGATGAACTCCTCAGAGACACTCACTATGAACTCAGGTCACTTTTGTTTGGAGATTTAGAAATTACTGACTATGCTGAACAGGGAAGTCCTTGTCTCTGTCACATAAATCCAAACCCTTCTTCTGAGAGGCTGATATTTATTTGTTTAAAGAAATGCACACACCCTAACTCAGGCAGGTTTCATGACAGTGTACTAATCTGTCCATAACCCAAGCTGGAATAACGAACTGATTTTTTTAAAGGTTTCACAAGCATACAGGATGTAATAGTATATTTCAAAGTGCTTTAATTTTAAATTTCCACATTAGTTGATGAAACTTCCTGAGCATCAACTAGAGATGGTCTACTCTTCTGTCCATAAACCATGCAAGCTGGAACAATGGACAGATTTTTTAGGGTATTATATTTTGTTGTGTGAATAATGTCCATGTTTTTGGATCCTTAATTTATAAATAAAAAAATCAGCTGTTGTCTTTAAAATGGATTGAAAACACTTGTTTGTTTTTTTAGGCATTTCAACCATTTTCAATATGCTTTTATTTGGAAATACCTGTTAAAATGGCGATAAAATATTGGTTGAACATAGGTTGAACACTTTTGGATTCCAGTTTTTACGTTTTTCTGGTGTTTTTATTTTTATTAATAATCAGTCAAAAAACACGTTTCAGCAACTGACTCTTATTTTGAAAACGTTCTTAAACGCTATTATCGTAAAGCTTCGGACGCGTGCGCTTCGCAAATTCGCCGTCAATCCGCAATAATTGTTCAGGGTCCTTGGAGCAGCAGGAGAGACNGCCTTCCCACCTGCAGATTCTTCCTGGAACTCCTCTCCTGGGAGGCATCCATGAGTCACTAGATGTGGAGGAGCAGCGGTTGTAACACACAACAGCAGATCACCCTGTAATCAGTGGGTTGTCGGTTCCAACCCATGCTCAGCCACTCTCACACCCACATTCCCCCACTTACACACACAATGTGAACACAAACACACATGCACACTGTGGCTGCATGTACAGAAGCCACTGGTCCCTCCGACCTCCAGCTACCAAGGCGGGTGAAGCGTTTTGCTGAAGGACACAGTGACTCAGAAGGACGAAGCGGGGAGCGAACCTGCTACCCTCCGGTTATGGGTCGGGTACTTAACTCCTCTGCCACGTCGCCCCGTGCACTAAAATGGCAGCAATGATATAGTTCTGCTGTTGGAGAGCACAGACGTGTTTCTGGCTGCTTCTGTGGACCCTACAGAGGATGGTCAGGCTATCCTAATCCACCAGGATAACTCGTCATTCTGTACCATTGCCAGAAGGTTTATCCTGTTTCCCATCACAGCCTCAGCAGCATGGAGGAGAGTCCAGGAGACAGAACTGATTGATTCCTTGTTTGTTTGTTTGTTGAAGGGTGGTCTCTCCAGGATCACTCAGGGTCAGCCTCTGGAGGTTTCTTATGGAAGTCAGGTGACTTTAAGAAGCGTCAGCTCCCATCCAGTCCCATGTTGGCTTCACTCTCACAAAGCCAACTACCCAATCAGGTGCTGCAGCTCACTCACCCAGCAGCCAAGCCTCTGAGGGAGACCCGGAGTTTAATCATTTTTATTTATTGTGTTCAGGTATGAAAACGGACGAGGGAGCTCCCACCAGCAGCAGGTCACCTGTTACCCCTTTAAAGATGTCAACAACTGGTGGATCGTCAAACACCCGGGCAGGTAGGTCTTCTGTTCCGTGAGTAAGGACCTCTCTGACAGCAGATCACCTGTTTGACAGGTAGATCTGCCCTCAGTCCTGCTGATTCCTACTTGGAATTGTAATTCCTGTCTAACGGATGTCTGCTGCTGATGCAGGCAGGAGCTGGTGGTTGACACCCCCCCGCAACCTGTCCGTCACGGTGATGTCATCCAGCTAGTTCATGGGATGACCTCACGCTTTCTCAACAGGTAAACACCTCATAAATACAAAAAGAAACTCCAAGGCAGGGAGTCCCTGATGAAGGCTACATTGCTGAAACCCGTTGGAGTTTTTTAGAAAGGCCATATGTTGACCTAGCCATTACAATAAAGGCTTTTTAACTTTTTCTATTTGAGAGTGCCTTGGAGTTTCTTTTTGTATTTATGACTTAAGCTTCCCATCCAAAGAGCACCTCAAACAAACTTTTGTTGAGTCCAGGAAGCGCTCCTTATTAGAAGTTTTTAGGTAAACACCTCACTTGTGATGTCATAGTGCATGATCAGAGAAGGAGCAGGTGATTTCTGATCAGACTTGGTGTTTCTAGGTGAAATGCACTCTGGGATTTGTAGTTTCCTCTGAGCTCGTTGATTCTGTTTGTGGCAGAAACGACTGATTCTTACTCTGCTTTGTGTCACAGCCACGATGTGGCAGCTCCCATGAGTCCTCACGCCCAGGAGGTTTCTGGATACGTGGACTTCAACGTCTCGATGCCGACTCAGAACCTGTGGAGGGTGGTGAGTCCCGCTAACCTGAGTCATGTGTTCGAAACTTCCTAGGGTTCCGCCCGAGAGATGAGGATAGGGGCTCAGAATACAGCCACTGCTGCTTTGCATCTGAAGGAGTCAGCTGGGGTGAGCTGGTCAGGATGCCTCCTGGTTACGTCCCTCCAGGAAGACCCAGAACTTTCCAGAAGGATGTCCACTTCGGACATCACACTTCGGGATCCCCCAGTGGGACATGGGGAGTGTTGCTGCAGAGAGTGATGTTCCTGGACCTGTTATCCCTGACCTCAGAGGACCTATCTGCCTGTCTGTCTGTCCTACTGGCTGACAGACTGTCTGTCTGTTTGTTCAGGACATCTCAAACAGAGGGGAGGAGTCAGAGGTCTGGAAGACAATCCTGTCTGAAGTTCGATTGGTTCACATCAACACATCAGCTGTCCTGAAGGTACTTACAGAAAGTTCCCTGATCAGAACAACCATGAAGAGCACATTATGTCATTTGGTCCTTTTGTGAATGTAGAGGTCAGGTCGCTATGGAAACTAAAACAATAATGTGTTGGAACTGATCAAAGTTTTGGTTTAATCTTTTTCCATCTATTTTTAATAAACGTAGATGTCACTCCTAACTTCTAAAGTTCTGAAAGATCCAGCTCTTTCTTCTATTAGAGATCTTCTTGTTCCAGATGTTCCCAGCAGAGGACTTGGATCCCAGACTGAAGCTTTGGTTCCAGATGTTCTAAAAGTAGAAGAGGAGTTCTCAGGCTCCTCTCTGCTGAAACCAGCTTCTGGTCTCCATCTGTGAGGCAGAAACCCTGTCTAGTTAGGGTTATCCAGGCTCATCCCTTTAGTTATGCTGCTGTAGGCTCCATGTTTGTATTTCCTGTTGTTGCTGCCCTGTCAGGTCCTGTCCTCCTGGGTTTGTCTCTGTCCTCTCAGACTCCAGTTAGTCCTGGTTCTGGTGGACGTTCAAAGGGAGTTTTCCTTCCCACTGTCGCCCTGGTGCGGTGCTGCTCAGGATGGGATAGACCATTGGGATGCTTTAATCTGCTGGTTCCTCTATTTAGGGACAATTTGACAAATTCTTGGGTTAGCTGCAATCTGGACGTGATTTGATGTGATGTGTTTTCTTTAAGACATCTCCTAACTGGAGCTTTAGAACTAAGCTGAACTGAATTGAATACACACATATTGTTTATTTTGTTTTAGTGGTTGGCATCAATTCCAAACTACCACCGGATATAAAAGCAGGTGTCTTGGTTTCCATGGCGATCTTCTACATTCACAATATGGTGGAACATCTAACTCAAACATGACTCTAGTGACATCCTAGCGCAGGATTTACATGTGTGTGCGTGCGTGTGTGTGCGTGCGTGCATGTGTGTGTGTGTGTGTAGCTGAGTGGTGTGTCCCTTCCAGATTGGGGTTTCCACCAGTTGGAGGTCGTAGCAGAACGACTCAAGCTCGGTTCTGGCTGGACTGTGGAGGAGCACCGATATGGAACCAGTATGACTCAAACCTTTCCTGAGAAATGACCGATCAGAACAAACCCATCTGGACCTCCGCTGGTCTTAAAGTTCAGAAAGTCCAATGTTAGATGATCAAATTAACAACATAAACCCAAACACATAACCAGTTATTCTAAAGCAAACCAGAACAAGAATGATGTGGGAGACTGACAGGAAGAGTTCCTGCTGCTGAAGGAGGTTCTGTTGCACCACCAGGACTCACTGGTTCTGTGTTCTGGTCCGGTTTTAGTACAGAACCAGTGAAACATCAGAGTAAATACCAGTCAGACTGGCCCAGATGTGGTTCTGGAGTCTCAGCTCAGTTCTGTTGGTGGTTCTGGGGTCTGGGTGGCTCCAGCAACACTCTAACCTTCCCATGATGCCTCACCTGCAGGTCAGGAGCAGAAGGAGCGGGAGGCGGAGCTTCATTCTCCCACTCACATTGATGTGAACAGGAAGATCTCCTTCTGGGCCAAGTTCCTGGAACTCCAGGTATGACCTCGAAGGCATCACTACTCCATCGTCCAACCAGACTCACTCTGATGATGTCATGTTGTGATGTCACTGTAGTGGAAGATGCTGACTGTGAAACAAGAAGAGTCTGAGCACAAATACAGCTCCACCCCCTTGGAGTGGGTCACCATGGAAACCAATATAGCTTACTGGCTGCACACTTCTACCAATGTAACACACACATACACATACACACACACTGAGTCTGGTTCTGCTCTCTGATTCGCTGTCTGTGCTTCAGGCTCAAATTCATCTGATTGGTAACCCTGTCTCATGGGGCGTGGCCAACTTCAGCCTGCTAGCCTATCAGCTGCTGGTAGCTGTGTACCTGTTGAGGAGACGGCGGGGCCTCAGAGACCTCCCTGATGGTAGAGATCTTCTAAAGTCCTGGTTCTGATGTCAGGGTGGTTCTGATCTGTGCTGACCGTGTGTGTGTGTGTGTGTGTGTGTGTGTGTCCAGGTGTGTGGGAGCGGTTTGTGTGTCTGGGCTGTGTGTGTGTTGGTGGATGGGCGGTGAACTTTGTCCCCTTCCTTCTGATGGAACGAACCCTCTTCCTGTACCACTACCTGCCTGCACTGACCCACCTGTACCTGCTGACCCCTGCCCTGCTGGAGCACATACACATTCATCTGTTCAGGTATACACACACACACACACACACACACACACACACACTAACTACAGCCTGCAGAACAGTGAGCAATCAGGATGAAGGAAATGTCCACATGTAAACAGACTTGTGAGCAGGAACTGGACCCGTGGACCTCTCAGACTTTCTGAAGTCCAGACGTTGTTCTGAAATCGTTACTCTTCTTTCTCCCTAAATCAGACAAAACTACCTGCAAATGTTTTTATTTCATCCATTTTTAATAGTTCAGCTGCTTCCTGTGAGTGGAGTGGTGGTGGTGGGGGCTTGTCTGGGATTCAAACTAAGTGTGTTTCTCTGCAGCAGTGTGACATGCCAACGTGCACTGTGTGTGTGCACATCAGTTGTTCTGGTTTCCATCTTCCTGTCCTGCCGGAACTTCTTCCCTCTGACCTACGGCATCCCTGAACTGTCAGCCAATCAGCTGCAAGCACTGAAATGGAGAGACAGCTGGGACATCCTGTACCGCCGTCGCTAAAGACACTGAGATCCAGAGACAGATGAAGACACTCTGAGAGTCACCGAGACCTGGACGGACTCTGTGGGACCCAGAGAGTAACGATGCAGCTACTAATCACTCACACCTGAATGCACCTTCATTTGTGTCAGTGATCGGGTCATTTGGGGAGGGGCTTCAGTCATGTGACCTGGTAATGTTATAGAAATGATTGACAGCATGTCTTCTTCCTTTGAAGTCTGATTACAAAATAAAATCTCAGCATTTAAACAATGTGTTTTTAGTGGTTTCATTCAGAGAGACTTCCTGTTTGCATATCAGATCTAATAAAAGTGAAATTAAACTCGTTTTGTTTTAATTTTATTGTTTATGTTCATTTTGTTTATAAAACACTGGAATGTTTAAGGTCATGCATGCTGGATGCTTTTCTTGGGTTTGCTCCTCATAACCAGTGAGATTCAGAGCATCTGGATGACTGGGACAAGGCAAGGAATTGACGCCCTCCAGTGGCGGAAAGCTAGAACTACAGAATATTATTCCTTATCTCAATGAAGCTAGAAAAAAATAATATTTTTGTCCTCTTGTGAATATTAATATCAAAGAGAAAATGGAGTAGAAGAAGGGGGAAGTACACTTATAATTACAATAGTTAGAAACACTTACTGTGAATTATTTCAATATAAAATTACAGTGTTTGGACGTTAGCAACAGGGGGACCAGTAAATACCTGACTGCATCTAATAAACACACACAAACATTGATACAGACGTTGAAAAAAATGTCTATATTTGTTTTAAATAAGAAAAGCATTAATTTATTTGGATTTCACAATGAATGTATAAACTACTCAATAAAATAAAATGAAACCAAATACAATAAAAGAATGGAAATGCAGTTTTTACTTTTTGTTCTTTGTCTAAATAAACTTTTAATTTAATTACTTGTAATATGTCATTTGATTTAATTGATGAGTCACTTATTCTGTCTAAATGGGATTTATATATTGTTAGGGTCAACTGGATGAAAACATAACTCAATCCTGTCTGGTTTTCGAGAATAAAGATTTTTCTGCCCTCTAGCGGACATAAACTGTTACTACAGGCATCGTTCATAAAGCTAAACAAGACATAGCACATTAGTACTTCCTGTAAATTCTTTCAAAATAAAACTTACCACTTTAAAATTACTATGGGTTTTAAATGAGTGTTATCAGCATAGCTAGCTAGTCTAAATAACGAGAAAGCCCGAACTTCTTCACTTATACAAACTACTTAACTACTAAAGCTCAATAAATCTATTTAGTTATATGTGTTCAATTAAATTAAATCAGCAGCTAAAGCAGGTAGCAGCTAGCTAAAAACTACAAACATATCAGATCATACGCCCTCTGGCGGCCACAGGGCGAAACTAAATTCACGGTAGAGAGAGGTTTTAATTTAATAATTATTACATTTAAATTATAATGTTAAATTATTAAATATATTTTGATTAAATAAATTAAAGTAAGTTATTACTACGTAATATAAAATAAATATATTTAGTTACAAAAGAAGAAGAAGAAGAAGAAAAAGAAGAAGAAGAAGAAGAAGAAGAAGAAGAAGAAGAAGAAGAAGAAGAAGAAGAAGAAGAAGAAGAAGAAGAAGAAGAAGAAGAAGAAGAAGAAGAAGAAGGAGGAGGCTTTTTTAAAAAAATAAAAAAAAAATTTATATAGCGCCTCTCAAGATAAAAATCACGAGGTGCTTCTCGAGAACAAAAAATAAAAAGTTATTTAAAAAATAAAAAATCCCTCACACGACCTTTTTTTTATTGGCTGTCTGTCCTCTGTTTACATTTTCGGCTCCAATCACCGCCAAACATTTGCGCATGCGTGTGAGGTCTCTCTTTTTGAAAATTTCAAATCAGCCAATCAGAAGTGTTTAATTTAAGCTCCGGCAGATTTGAGTGCGGATGCGCGAGCTCGATGGTTGTCGAGTCTGTTTGTGTACTTTTTACAGCATTTTTATAACATTTAGGCATTTGGAGAACGCTGAAAGAAGAAACTGAACTTTTTTAGACATGGAGGAGGCTGAATCTGCACCGAAGATTTCTAGAAAAGGTTAGCGAGCTCATTAAACTGTCTAAAAAAGCTATCGTGTTAGTTAGCAAGTTAGCTATTGTTGTTACTGGAAAGCGTTTTCCCAGAAAGGGTTAAGCTGTGCATCTAATTTGATTTGTGGCATTTTAAGTTTAATACGTCTGGTTTAAAGGGGACCTAGAATGTAAACCAACATTTTCCTTGTTGAATAAGACAGCTTGGGTGGTCAAAAGCAGCATGCCACAAAAAGTCAAAGCCGTGTTTGACCTACTTTTTATGGAAATTAGAAAGTTGGAAAAGGCAAGAGAAAATCTCCTGTTCTGAGAAAGCCTTCCTTAAAGGTGTCCTAGAATGCAGTTAATCAACAATCTAAAACAGAGCTTTGAGCATAAGAAAAAAAATTTTGGCTTTCGTCTGTCCCAGGAGCCCTGATACAGGCCATTCTAAACCCCCTTACTCAGGCCTTCAGTGAAAAGAGCTGTTTACCCCTCCCACTCAGCCAGGACATGCTGATTGGTTGAGAAGGGTATCGCTGCAGACCAGGCCAGTTTGAGGCCGAAGCCACTTTCAGGCTTCTACTGCTTTTGAGACAGCGCCGCCCCCTGGACTAGTTTCATAGCAATAGCATAGGAATCCACGATGTTAAGAATCCGTTTTTAATATTGATAGCAATGACTGCTCTTTCTGTGAAAGTCATATAGAAACTATAGATCATATTTTTTATGAATGTCAGAAAACACAATTATTTTGGAAAAAGGTAGATGTGGCTCAAACCAAAAATACCCTTCCCAGTTCACATTACTAAAGATATGATCATTTTTGGAATTGTACTCAAAGATAAGGAACTCTGCTATAACATCATCCTCTGCTTAGCCAAATTTTTTATCCACAAACAACGAAGCCTGAAAGTGGCGTCGGCCTGAATCTGGTGTGGTTGCAGTTAAACATCTGTCCATTAGAGGTCGCTGTCTCGAAAAGGGTAGAAGCCTGAAAGTGGCGTCGGCCTGAAAGTGGTGTCGGCCTAAAACTGGTGTCTCCGGGTCTGCAGCGTTATACTATTGGATTGGTTGGTTTCCCCAGAAGGCCTCAGACACATGCAGGTTTGAGGAGGCATGGCTCCCCCTTATGACGTGTTAAGGAAGGCTTTCTCAGAACAGGAGGTTTTGACACTAATAATTAAGTCAAGGCTCGGTAGGATACTCATTCTATCAGGGATCATTACGTTAGCACGATACCTGTCCACGTAAACCCGACTCCAGTCCTGCAGCCATTTTTCCAGTTTGTATTTTTGATCAAAGACTAAAACTGAAAAAATAAATAAATAAATAAGCAGGTCCATCCATCCATCCATTTTCTGCCGCTTATCCGGAGTCGGGTCACGGGGGCAGCAGCCTAAGGAGGGAAGCCCAGACCTCCTTCTCCCCAGCCACTTGGGCCAGCTCCTCCGGGGGAATCCCAAGGCGTTCCCAGGCCAGCCGAGAGACATAATCTCTCCAGCGTGTCCATGGTCTTCCTTTGGGTCTCCTCCCGGTTGGACGTGCCCGGAAAACCTCACCAGGGAGGCGTCCAGGAGGCGTCCTAATCAGATGCCCGAGCCACCTCAACTGGCTCCTCTCGATGTGGAGGAGCAGCAGGTCTACTCCGAGCCCCTCCCGGATGGCTGAGCTCCTCACCCTATCTCTAAGGGAGAGTCCAGCCACCCTGCGAAGAAAACTCATTTCGGCCGCTTGTATCCGTGATCTCGTTCTTTCGGTCACTACCCAAAGCTCGTGACCATAGGTGAGGGTAGGAACGTAGATCGACCGGTAAATCTAGAGCTTCGCCTTTCGACTCAGCTCTCTCTTCACCACGACAGACCGGTACAACGCCCGCATCACTGCAGACGCAGCACCAATCCGCCTGTCGATCTCACGCTCCACCCTTCCCTCACTCGTGAACAAGACCCCGAGATACTTAAACTGCTCCACTTGGGGCTTGACCTCGTCCCTGACCTGGAGAAGGCATTCTACCCTTTTCCGACTCAAGACCATGGTCTCGGATTTAGAGGAGCTGATTCTCAACCCAGCTGCTTCACACCCGGCTGCGAACTGCTCCAGCGAAAGCCGGAGATCACGTTCTGACGAAGCCAACAGGACCACATCATCTGCAAAAAGCAGAGACCTGATCCTTAGGCCACCAAAACGGATCCCCTCACCACCTTGGCTGCACCTAGAAATCCTGTCCATAAAAGTTATGAACAAAATCGGTGACAAAGGGCAGCCTTGGCGGAGTCCAACTCTCACCGGAAACGAGCCCGACTTACTGCCGGCAATGCGGACCAAGCTCTGACACTGGTCGTACACGGACCTAACAGCCCGTATCAAGGGGCCTGGTACCCCATACTCCCAGAGTACCCCCCACAGGGCCCCCCAAGGGACACGGTCGAACGCCTTCTCCAAATCCACAAAACACATGTAGATTGGTTGGGCGAACTCCCACGCACCCTCCAGGACCCCCCAAGGGTATAGAGCTGGTCCAGTGTTCTACGGCCAGGACAAAAACCGCATTGCTCCTCCTGGATCCGAGGTTCGACTATCCGACGGACCCTCCTCTCCAGAACCCCTGAATAGACCTTACCAAGGAGGCTCAGGAGTGTGATCCCCCTGTAGTTGGAACACACCCTGCGGTCCCCCTTTTTAAATAGGGGGACCACCACCCCGGTCTGCCAGTCCAGTGGAACTGCCCCCGATGTCCACGCGATATTGCAGAGCCGCATCAGCCAACACAGCCCCACAACATCCAGGGCCTTAAGGAAATCCGGGCGGATCTCATCCACCCCCGGAGCCCTGCCACTGAGGAGTTTTTTGACCACCTCAGTGACCTCGGCTCCAGAGATTGGAGAGCCCAACCCAAAGTCCCCAGACTCTGCTTCCACACTGGAAGATGTGAAGGTGGGATTGAGGAGGTCTTCGAAGTACTCGGCCCACCGATTCACAACGTCCCGAGTCGAGGTCAGCAGCACACCCTCCCCACTGTAAACAGTGTTGGTAGTGCACTGCTTTCCCCTCCTGAGGCGCCGGATGGTGGACCAGAATCTCCTTGAAGCCATACGGAAGTCTTGTTCCATGGTCTCACCGAACTCCTCCCATGCCCGGGTTTTTGCCTACGCAACCACCCGAGCCGCATTCCGCTTGGACTGCCGGTACCTATCAGCTGCCTCCGGAGTCCCACAGGCCAAAAAGACCTGATAGGACTCTTTCTTCAGCTTGACAGCATAAAATAAAAATAAATAAGCAGGTCATTATTTTATTGTTATTTATTTTATACATCTGATCAAAAACAAATAATCAAAACTCTAAATCAAGTTTTAATTTAACATCTGTTTGATATCTTTTGCAGCTCTTGTTCATATTTTTACATGAATCAGAAAATCATTCATGATCTTTTCTCTTTCTGTCTCAGAGCTACGTAAACAGAAACTGATGGAATACTTGGCAGCCAAAGGAAAGCTAAAACCATCCACTGTTGGGTAAGAATTAACTCTTGCATACATGGTGTGTCATAGTTTTTGTCCTGAGGCGATTCACGTGATGATTTACTCTTCAGGTCATCGGTCTACGAGGGCCGTGGGAGTCAGAGGACTGCAAATTCCTCACTAAAGGTAGAGGTGTGTGTGTGTACGTGCAGTATTGGCTCAGATCTGTCATCAAAGTGAGATCTAAACTTGGATCTCACTTTGTTTTGGAGGGGTGTGTACACAAAAATATAAATGTTGATGTAAGTATTTGTTTGTTGTGTTGCCTAAGTGCCGGAGTGTTGGGATGCTTTTATAAAGTGCTGTCAGGAAAACGTCTGAAAGTAAACGCTGCTCTTTATGATTGTGTTGCTACAGGGTGTGACAGAAAAAGAAAACAAAGCTCCATCTGACAAAATAACATCCAAAGGCTCAAAAGGTCAAACGTTCACTCCTCAGTTCAGTCAGGATCCTCTCAGGAGAAGACCTCTAGGTGGGAATGGAAATACAACATGCCAAAATAAGATCCCTCCATCGTTCGGCAGCGCCTTGGCACGGCCCAAACACAGTCAAGTCCCCGTGCTCACAAAAACGCGCACAGTGGTGTCGTCCAAGTCCAGCGTGACGTCCAAGTCCAGCGTGACATCCAGCGTCTCTGTGAAAACACAGACAAACACAAGAAGCCAACGTTCAGAGAAAGCACCTTCAAATGCAACTTGGACTCGTTCTAAATCCAGATCTAGCCTGAACGGTGTCACGTCATGTCTGATAAACACGGCTGCAAGCCGGATCAGTCTGGGTCCGCTCGTGTTAACGAAAACAGGACTCGCACCTACGGTGACCCAGCCAAGAAACACACAGCCACGCAGCGCTGCACATAGAACCATCACTGCTTCTGTCGTTGCCAAGAAGGTCCAGTCCAGCACTTCAGCGCCAGTCTTCGTCTCTCAGAGGTCTTCAAATTCTCGAGCTAGAAGTGACGTTCAAACTCAGAACAAGTTCAAACCCAAACCGCCTCTGAATAAACATCCCCAGCCAGCATGTAGGAGTCAGTTATCAGGTGGACTGAGGGCCACTTCTACTTCCTTTAAGTGCAACGCTCCACCCGTAAAGCCTGGAGGGAAAGGACTGAGCAGTAGATCAGCTGGTCAGCCTGCAGAGAGGATCAGAAAGGAAACAACTGAAGGAGAGAAAAGGAACCAGCTTTTCAAATCTGCTCCCCAAACAACGAGCAGGTCTAAGCCGGCCGCTGTGACTGGGCCCGGGCTCGGCGTAAAAACCAAGACAAGTAAAGAAACTCACAGCAAAACGTCTGCAAGAGCCCTTCCATCACAACCACCTAAAAAACCCACAGCTACTCCAGCGATGTCCCGGACAGTACCACAGCCTTTCAGGTCCGTCAGAACCACGAGCCGGGCCACAGACATGAAAACACAGAAGGTTACAGCCAAGGCTGTTCCCCAGACTGAAGGAAAGAAGATGTCCGCTGCTCAGGAGGAAAGAATGTAAGTCTCCTCAGAACCAAACATGAAATCAGGGTTACTGGTTTCCATTCCAGGAAGTTCTGCTCTTTGGTGTTTAGGAAGAAGCTTCAGGAGTGGCGAGAAGCAAAGGGGATTTCTTACAAACGTCCTTCGATGCCGGTGAAACCTGCAGTCAGACACGCGCGTCCTGTCGGGGAATCCGCGAAGACCAGAGCGGACGCTCACTCCCTCATCAGTGCCGTGGACCAGTCCCTCGCCGACTGCATCAAACTGCTTGCTGAGGTACGTGAAGCGGGGAGCGGGTTCTTGTGGTGGGAGTTCGGTTTTATTTTACCGTGTTTCTCACACCCACAGGGCTGCCCTCCGGATCAGGTCAAAGGGATTCTGTCCCGGCTGCCGACAGTTTCCGAGAAGTTTGCCAAATACTGGATCTGCCGGGCCCGGCTCATGGAGCAGGAGGGAAACCTGGAAGTCCTGCCTGTGTTTGAAGAGGCTGTTCGTGTCGTTCTGGAGGTAAAACATTCATTCATTCATTCATTCGCCGAGCTGTCCTGGAGACCTTTGAAACCATGGCTGTGTGCTTTGTGTGATGAGTGGTGCCTGGTTTCCTCCCAATGTAATACCTGGCGTTAACACCAAAGAGTTCACCAGAGAATCTTGTTTCGCCTGGTCTGAGAGTCCTTCAGGTGCCTTTTGATAAACTCCAGGTGGGCTGCCATGTGCCTTTTGTCTTCCATCTTGCTGCTCTACCATGCAGGCCTGATTGGTGGATTGCTGCAGAGATGGTTGTCCTTCTGGAAGGTTCTCTCGCCAGAGGATCTCTGGAGCTCTGACAGAGGCCCTTCTCCCCGGTGGCCGGCCAGCTCCAGGAAGAGTCCTGGTGGTTTTCCAACTTCTTCCACTGATGAATGATGGACACCTTTGTGCTCACTGGGACTTTCAAAGCAGCAGAAATGTTTTTGAAACCTTCCCCAGATTTGTGCCTCAAGACAACCTCGTCTCTGAGGTCTGCAGAGAATTCCTTTGACTTCGTGCGTGGTTTGTGTTCTGACATGCACCTGTAGACAGGTGTGCCGTTCCAAATCATGTCCAATCATCTGAATTTACCACAGATGGACTCCAAACTAAAACCACGTATTCATTTAACTTTTCATTCTTTGTAAAACACAGATAGGAGATCTTATTTACCTTCTTATGCTGACGTTTCGGCCACCACTGTGGCCTTCTTCTGAGCCAAGCTGCTGAAAGCAGATTCACTTCCGCTTCCGTATTCATGTTGTCATTATGGGGTGTTGTGTGTAGAGTTCTGAGGAAAAAATGAATTTAATCCATTTTGGGAAAAGGCTAACAAAATATAAGAAAGGTGATGATGCGCTGTGAAAACTCTCCGGTAGCTCTGTAAAACGTTTAGCTGCTCTAAGATTTGGGTTTGATTTCCTGCAACAAGTGGAATCAAACGTCCTTTTAACTTTAGCTCAGAATTATCGCAAATCACCGTTGTGCATCTAGCTGTGGCTACGATGTAGCTCGCCACCACCAGTGTGTGCACTGGAGTGTTCTAACTTAGAAAAGTGCTACATGAATGTATTTTATTTTTTTTCATGTTGGTTAAATGTGTGTTTGTGTTTTATTTCAGCCTATAGACGAGCTCCGGATGGTGGTGTTTGAAATCCTGAAGAAGAAAGACGAACTCCAAGGTGCAAATCGTTTATACGTTTAAATACAACATTCTGACGTTCTCTGACGTCTTGTCAGAACTAGTCGAGTTATTTTGGTGTGCAGTGTGGCCTGCGATCTGTTTATTCATTCTTTTGATGATGTTTAAAGAAAATGAAAACCAAAGCGACCGTCCTTCAACTCCTGAGAAGACTCCAAACAGCAGCGGTGACCCCCTGATGACCCCTAAACCCGTTAGAGCTCTGATCAACGGAGAGAGAGGAGACTCGTCCGTGGTCAAGTACAAGATCACCAAGACTCCCGGGTACGTTTGCGTCGTCTAGAGTTACACGAGGAGGAAAGGATGAAAAGTGAGTTACCGTTTGGTTTTTGTTTCTCTCAGTGGGGCTTCAGGTCTGCAGAGAGAGCTGGTCCGATTTGAAGGAATGGAGGTCCGTTTCTACACCCCAGTTCGCCGCTCGGTGCGTATCGAGAGAGCTTCGCTTCGATACCCGCCGTCTCTCCAGGACCACGACGTCTGCGTCTCCTCGTACAACGACCTGATCGATGAGGAGGAGAGAGAAAGATGCGAAAAGAAAAAGAACGAGGAAAGCGGCCAGCATGCTAACGACACCCTGATGTACATTTACAGGGAGAACCAGGCTCTCGGGGACAAAGTTTCTGTCCAGTTTTTTTCTGAGGACAGTGTGTGATCTTACTCTGTCCAGTGTTTAAAATTTTAGCTCCACCTCGAGTGTTATCGGGGAATTTTAGGACATTTTATTCTTTTACTTTCGCACTTTTTTTTTCAACTTGTGCTCGTTGTACATTTATACTGTGGTGTGTATAAAATAAAGTATTCCTGCTGTTAATGCGTCCTCTTCTTTAAAACTCATCAAACACCAGAACTGGCTGGGCATGCGCGGTTTTTGGCACCAACAGCTAGAGAAATCATGGCTTCAGGTGAAACTGATTATGTAACGATGCGCAAAAGTTCAGCAGGTCTGTTCCTGTCATGTCTGGGACCAACTCTCTCAGGGTGAGAAGACCTTATCAAAAACATGATTCACGAGTTAGGATTGTATCGTGGTACTATGATGTTCCTGCCAGAACCCGATGTGGTTGCATCACCTAAAGGCAATGTGTCATCAAATGTTATTCTCCATCTACAGAAGTAAACCAGTTTGTACCCAGGTAAACACTTAGATTTTACAGAAGCATGTGGCAGTCATCTCTTAGCTCCACCTTAAACCTACCGTAGCGCTTTAGGCCTCTAAATACCTGTGGGACAGGCTAGCTGTTATCCTGCTAGCAGGGTTTCTCAACCCTGGTCCTCAGCGCCCCCCTATCCTGCATGTTTTCCATGTCTCTGCTTCAGCACATTAGCTGAAGAAGCCTGTTAATCACTCACTCATTTGTGTATTTGTAATGAGATAATACCTGGGAGGTTTATTGTGTAAGGTTCAGTTCACACAGCAAGATAATTATGCCAAATTTTGACCCGATTCTCCCCTTCTGACCATCTCAAGGACGGGCCTGATTACCGTACTAACTCTAAGCATCATTTTATCAGATTTTACTGCTCAATGTTTTCTTAAGCTCAGGAGACAAAGATGTGATGTGACCTCACTCTCGTCTCATTTTAGTTTCGTTATTTTGTCTATTTCTCCTAAAGTTCACCAGAAGTAGGGTGAGACATAACGTAACTACAGGAGTCATACTTGAGACGTTATAGAGACACCTTGGAGAACTTCTCTTGAAGATGTTTATGTTTATATCCTTGGGTACGAGAATAGAATTGATTTCTCTACATGAGTCCAACATGAGGAATGGTAAATGGCCTGTATTTGTATAGCGCCTTCTTAGGGTTCTACGACCCCCCAAGGCGCTTCACAACACAATCAGTCATTCACCCATTCACACACTGGTGGGGATGAGCTACGATGTAGCCACAGCTGCCCTGGGGCACACTGACAGAGGCGAGGCTGCCGAGCACTGGCGCCACCGGTCCATCCGACCACCAGCAGCAGGCAAGGCGGGGTAAGTGTCTTGCCCAAGGACACACAGCAGCATTCTCTGGCCGGAGCCGGGATCGAACCTGCAACCTTCCAATTACTGGACAACCTGAAAGTGAAGGACATCTGAGAAGTATCTCTTGAAACGTCATGGCTAATTTGAGACTTTTGGCATCTTTCAGTTTTGGAGGAAAAAAAAAGAGAAATATGCTACTGACTCATTTTCTCTGTTGAGTGACGTGTAGCCAATCAGAAAGCGAGGTGATGCAAGCACACACCTCTGCAGAGGTTGTTTATTCCAAAGTCATGTTTGATCTTGAGAGGTTGTGCGAAATTTCCCATCTGACAGGAATTTGACGTGGCAAATTACACACCAACGTCAAATCAAATGTGACAAACATGGCAGAAAAGATTCATGCTTCCAGTCACCTCGGTTTCTGATTGGCTACAGGTCACGTTCAACAGGCAGCTTGTTTGTCCTCGATACTGGAACAAGATAATTCAACATGTTGGACTGGATTTATGATTGGAGTGGTCCCGACATCCTTCCAAGCAGACCAGAGTGCTCTTGTGGGAATTGGACGTGTCCTTAAGATTGTCTAAAAAGGAATATTTAGTTGAAACTCAGCATTATTGTTCCATGTAAATTGGGTCTTCTCAGGTCTCCGCTTTAAGTGGAGGAGATTAAATAATTGGTGCAGGATGGGGATTGACTGAGATGGGAGATGCATCTGCAGTTATAGTGGTGTTGCTCCGGTCCATTGCTATAAATAAAGTTTTCTCTAGGGCAAGTATGTCCAAAGTGTGGCCCAGGGGCCATTTGCAGCCCTTAAGTGATTTCTATCATGGTGGAATTTTGTGGCCCATGAGGACAATTTTGGCCTCTCATCTTAAAAGATTTGGACACCCCTGCTGTTGGTTGTCCGGTCACAGTCTGGACTTCGAGCAAAGACGCTGCTCCTCCTCATCGAAAAGGGAGGTGGTTCGGATCTCCCTCTGGAGGTGAAGTCTTCAGGTCAGACCCAGAACTCATCAACGTGCATGTTTTTGACCTTTGGCAGGAAACCGGAGTACCTCACAAATACATGGGGAGAACATGCCAACTCCAAACAGAAAGCAGGGTTTTGAACCTGCAACCTTCCATAAATCTGATCCTTATGCTTTAGTTGCCACCATCTGTATCTGTAACTAACCCTAACCCACTGTAGCTGTTGTTTTTCTACTGGTAATATTTACAAATGATCAGACATGGATGAATCTGTCCTGCGGTTTAACGAATGTGCTCATGCATTCTTCTCTTTTTCTGGCACACATTCAAATATGTTAATTCACTGAGCAACACCCCCATCGGTCTACAAATACCGTAGCCTATGAAACACAATCCTCACAGACTTGCTTGCCTGCATTTTCATCTCAAGCTCCAACATCGACAAGATGCCATCACAGGTGAGAGACGGACGATTAATTTATTTATGCATGGAGTTCTCCTTTTGTTAGATAGGAATTCATGTTTAATTACAACTCCGATAGTTGCAGCAAAGAGGGATTCTGCAGGTTAAAGGCTGAAAAAAGGTACCCTTCACTGACTGTGATTAATGTAAGGACTGTCTACCTCAGAATGGAAGCAGCAAGAAGGTCAAACTTCTGTGTTCAGATGGAAAAGTCGTAGTTCGTAGTTCCTCGGATAAAGGACTGCGGCTTCTTTATGTGGAAGAAAATGGTAAGAAGTTTGAGTCTCATTTGTGTCTCCTAAAACAAAAAAGTTCTGATTTAATGCTGGAAAATCTCAGTAAAACACATTTTGGTTGATAGGTTCTCCAGACCAGACTGATTTGGGATCCGAACAAGGTAGGAAAAGAGAATAAAATCACCCAAAGTCACGTAGGAAACAGGATAGGTGGAGATAAAAATATTTGTTTTTACTGTTTCCAGAGATTTTTATGTTTGAACACACGAACGGCACTGGCGGGAAAATCCAAGTGTCTTTTCACTTCTGTTACCAAGGTGTGTGTTATGGGCTAGACAAGAATGGAGACAACCTGAAGGTAAATCTACACGATCTCAAATATTTAACTTCTGTTTACACTTTTACACATTTTACACATGCTGCTTATGTCTCTGATAAACTTATAAATGTTCATTAAAAAAACTGATTTTGGTGTTTTGGCTCAAGAAGTGGCACCCCCAGAAAAGTTTCATTGGTAGGGGCCACCCTATAGGCCATGGCCACCCCAATGAAACTTTTCTGGGGGCGCCACTGGGCTCAAGCATCTTCAAATAGACACACCTGGATGGATGGGTGGATGGATGGATGGATTAAACTTGTGGAAATTAGGCGGTGATATTATTGGTAAAATCTTTGGGATTGAAATTCCTAAAAGGAATGTTGTCCATTCCCAGGTGGAGAAGGTTCCTTGTGAGCCAAACTCAAATCATTCGACGTACCTGATCAAGTTTGAGAGAGAAGGAGTGGGGGAGGAATACACCCTGAAAACTGTGGGGAAAGATCCAAGATACCTCCACAAATCCGACGCCTCGCTACATGCTACCTTTTCTGCTGACAGACGGGTTGAGTTCAGTCATGAGGAGGTTTGTCTTGTGTTTTATTTTATTTCTGTAGGAAGTTTGTGAAATAATCTCTGCCTCTTACGCATCCTCCCATTTCATTTCTATACAGGTCTCCTGACACCAGCGCTGCTTTATCTTCAATAGCTCAAAGAACCCTCACTTCATCAAAAAGCTACCGCACAATCACAATTCAGAGTGTTGTAATCTAAACGTCTTAAACCAACACTTACAGGAAGAGGAACACTGAATTAAATCTGTTCTTTAATTTCAAATAATAACAATACATATTTCTTTTATTCTTTAATGTCCAACTTTTTTTATTTATTTAGGGCCATAAAGGTTATAAATCAAAAATATACATATTTATTTTTGTTTGTACTTAAGTCGTTTTTTTTGGCCCTCTGCTAATTTAGACGTGCGATGTAAAGGATAAAATGTGCTGTTCTGTGTTTACCCGCTGGTCAAAGGGTTAAATGTAAATGTTTTATAAATATTATTATTTTTACGTCTTGTGTTGCTGGTCCAATAAAACGATAATGAAAGAAAAGCTTCCTGTGACTCAGTTTTTTTTGGTTTTGGCGAAGTTATAAAACAATAATTTGATATTAAGCAATAAAGATCAGAATTAAAAATGGCTACTGACCATGTTTTGTTTAGCTTCTGGTTGATCAGGATGATTATTGTAGGTTTGTTTAATGATAAACTTCCTCCGATTGTTGAGACTGAGATGGAATTTCTGATGTGAGCAACAGGAAATCTGTGTTGCTTAGAAAGTTAAACGGGACATCTGATCTGACCTCACTAACTTCACAGCACGACAACAAAACACATTTAGACTTTCAAGCAGGGATTTGTTCCAGCTTTGCAAAAGATGAAGCTTATGATGCAGGAAAAGATATTAAAAGACAAACTTTGAAGTCCGACGAATCATCATCAGAACAGTAGCATCGAGCTGTTGGGCTGATGTATATTCGTGTGTGTGGGATGTGTGTGTGCATGTGTGTGTGTGTGTGTGTGTGTTAGATGCAATCCAACTGAATCCAATGAACAGAACAAACACAAATATTGAGTTTAGTCTCATGCATGTTTCATCCTCCTCTGGTCCAGTTTCTACAAAGTTCTGGGATGTCTCTGCCACTAAAGGACGCTGTTGTTTAGGAACTTGCCTTCATGTTTTCCCTTCTTTGAACAATTCTTGCTGAAACACACTGTGGCTCCATCCACGCCTACATCAGTCTGACGCTGCTCTGAGACGCAAACGTATCTGCTCCGAACTACCTCTCCTCATAAGGTAAGGATTTCCTTTCTGGAAGGTAAGATTGCCTTTTCACACTTTCTCTCTTTCTCTCTCTCTCTCTCTCTTTCTCTCTCTCTCTCTCTCTCTCTCTCTCTCTCTCACTCTCTCTCACTCTCTCTCACACACACACATGCACACACACACTGTGCGTCACCTTCTTAACAAATGGCTTTGAAAACACAGACGTTCTGTAGGAGCTTTAGTTTTATTTACTTTAACAGCTTTAACTCATCCACCTGCAGCAGGAGCAACTTTCACCTCACGTGTTATAAAATGATTCACTAATATTCCTAAAAACTCCCCAAAACTGTTTGATTTCTGACTAAAATCAGCTGTTTCCTCTGACATTTTTAATTGGATCGGCTTTTAATTAGGTTCCTTTGCAGTGAGAAATAAAATTGTCTGCTTCTCTCTTGAAAGTATTCATCCAGGGTGTTTCTTAAAATGTTTGCAACACGTTTCACTCATTTACAGTCATATTTTGGTTCTTGAGCCATTTGAAATGTTTGTTTTGCTTGTTGAGCTGTAACACATTTGATATTTATGCATAAAACGTGAAACCTGTAGGTGTAGTTAAAAATGTCCTGTGAATAACTTCACAAGGAATCAAAATTTAGTGCAGATTAGTCTCTGAAGACACAATTTGTTCCTGTTTCTGAAGTTTTACTGACATAAAACTGTATTTTTGAAACAACGATCTTGCTTATAGATTAAAACTTCCATTAGATGTAGAATGTTGGGAGATCAAAAAAGTCAGGGCAGAACAGGAAGCAGCAAATCTAAAAACCTGTTTTTCTCATTCCTCTCATTACGTGATCAAAACACAATCTGGTTGTGTTGCATTGAGCTGCTGCAGCTTTGCGCTAAAGTTAGTGTCTCAAAGGCGTTTTCTCTTAGCCTGGCAAGCCATCCTATATATATGAATATATATTCAGGTTTATTGTAGAATGAAGAGGCTCAAATAAAACTGCCTTTGGTGTCTATTATTCCAATACCTGATATTAAACTGTAATAAACATCATTCTCATTTTAGAGCAAAAAGCAACAGCATGGATGTTCTCATGACTGATGAAGGAAAATATGTTGTGGTCCAAAAGTCGTCTAAAGAACAGCATCAACTGGCTGCAGTGGACACTCAGTCTCCGAGTGAGGAACTTTATTTAAATTCTGCTGAATTTCTTGCTGCCGTATAGAAACGGCATCGGTGTGAAATATGGGTTTGTCTTCACCTTTAAAGCCTCCAAATCAACCAGGAACAGTGTTTTTTCCTGTTGAGATTTAGTTTTAAACCTGAATGTTGTTTTATTTCTGTTTCCAGGAACTTCTGTGGAAATAAAGACAGATCACAACAAAGTGGCTTTCTGTTTTGTTCATAAAAGCACGCGGTATATTCTAAAGATGGACAAAAAAAAACTGAAGGTAACTAAAAAACGCATTTCTCCTGAAAATAATTTTTTTAAGATGAATATTTTAACTGTTTTTTGCATTTTTATTTTATTTATATTTTATTTTACTTATATTTTATTGTCCATTGGGTGATGATTGATTGGAACAGCTCATACAGGTGTTTGTAATTTGTGTAGTTTGAAGGCAAATAAAATGTGTCACTTGCACTGTTTAGACCTGTGTGTTCTGAAAATGTGGTGTTTGAGTTGACTGCTGCATGAAAGCATGCAACCTGAAATCTAAAGTTTAGCTTTTGCTAGTGGTGTTCTTCATCTTTTTGGTTTATTTTAACCCGATAAATGTTGCTTTTTGTTTGTGTTCATAGTTAAATTCGAGCTCTGAGTCATGGTCTGACAACATCTGGTTCAACAAGGAAAACTTGGACGGCAGCGAACACTACGGCCTGAGCACTGATGCTGAAATCAAACTCTACGTCACTTTATGTGACAAACAAAAAATCTTCTGCTTCAGTGAAGATAAATTAAAATGTGTTCAATTCAACGATACAACGGTATGATTTCATTATTCAGCCAGAAGTTTATACTTGTGTTTGCATATTACTCAGATATTTGTTATCAGCAAAGGTGTCCAGTACCTAAGTACAAATACTTTGTTACCTTACTTAAGTAGAAATATGTTTCTGTCAATCTGATATTCAATACTATACTAAATTATCTCTTTTGTCATAAACTAGGGTTAGGGTTAGTGAATCGTGAATGTCGGAGCTCCGATTTCTGCCTTTGCACTTTCACATGACATCTAAACTTTTACGTGACACATCTAAACTTTTACTTGACACCTAAACTTTTACTTGACATCTAAACTTTTACATGACACATCTACACTTTTACATGACATCTAAACTTTTACTTGACATCTAAACTTTTACATGACATCTAAACTTTTACATGACATCTAAACTTTTACTTGACACATCTAAACTTTTACTTGACATCTAAACTTTTACATGACATCTAAACTTTTACGTGACACATCTAAACTTTTACATGACACATCTAAACTTTTACGTGACATCTAAACTTTTACATGACACATCTAAACTTTTACGTGACACATCTAAACTTTTACTTGACATCTAAACTTTTACTTGACATCTAAACTTTTACATGACACATCTAAACTTTTACTTGACATCTAAACTTTTACATGACATCTAAACTTTTACATGACACATCTAAACCTTTACATGGCATCTAAACTTTTACATGACATCTAAACTTTTACTTGACATCTAAACTTTTACATGACATCTAAAATTTTTACATGACATCTAAACTTTTACATGACATCTAAACTTTTACATGACACATCTAAAGTTTTACATGACATCTAAACTTTTACTTGACATCTAAACTTTTACATGACATCTAAACTTTTACATGACATCTAAACCTTTACATGACATCTAAACTTTTACTTGACATCTAAACTTTTACATGACATCTAAACTTTTACATGACACATCTAAACTTTTACTTGACATCTAAACTTTTACATGACATCTAAACTTTTACATGACACATCTAAACTTTTACATGACATCTAAACTTTTACTTGACATCTAAACTTTTACATGACATCTAAACTTTTACATGACATCTAAACTTTTACATGACACATCTAAACCTTTACATGACATCTAAACTTTTACGTCACATCTAAATATTTACTTGACATCTATACTTTTACATGACATCTAAACTTTTATGTAACATCTAAACGTTTACTTAACATCTAAACTTTTACGTGACATTTTAACTTCTTTAATCAAAGCTGCATCCGTGAAGTTTTTATACCTGTAATGCTTTTGATTGTATAAAATATTTGCTGCTTTAATGCCATTTATCACACTTCACTTCCTGTACATCAGTGCTGATGTGTGAATGTCCTTTTCTTAAGGCTAAAGTGAATGAAATGTTATATATTTTATTTTATAATAGAATTATGTAAATATAATAAAATTTTTCATAATAAAGTGGTAATAAAATACTCTGAGACTATTTTATTTGTGTGCAAGTAGATAGATAAATGAGAATACATACATTTTCAGCAGAAATATTTTTACATTATGAGCAGACTTTACCACAGAGGTATCAGAAGTGTTCCGTTTTGCTGCTTCTACTGATATTTACATTATTAAATAACTGCATAATTTTATATTGACTTAAATAAAAAGTCCAGGAACCTTTAATACTTATTTAATATATTTACAAAGAAAGTCACTTAAGAACAGATTAAAAATATGTTTAACCCTTCAAATTTTCCAATTGAAAACAAAAAAAAATGTACCAGTCATCCATCAAACCCGGAAAACGCCAGTAAAAGTGAAAACCCAGGTTTTGGGACTGAGGTGATATCAGTTTATCAAAATGCCCTAAAAGTTCAGTTATTTCCATTTTAGGGGAACAAACATAACATGAAAACTTTTCCAAGGAAAAATAAAATGCAATGATGCAACTTTGGGTGGAAACTGAAAAAGGCGATAGCTATCGTGACGCACCAGATGTGTTTGTTTTTTAATGTCATTGATCCATCGAGAGTGGGTTTAAAACACCGGTCTGACGGGTTACGCTATACCTGGAACCAGGGAGAGGAAATTTATCATCAGAAACGTTTTGTTTTGTTTTGTTTTCGATTTAAGATCTTGTAAAAACTTACTACAGGGATAGTTTTGACTGTTTGTAAAAACAAAATCTTTCATCCAGCTTCATAAAGTCCAAGAGAAACAAGTCGCTCTGCAGGCTGCAGCGATGAAGAACCTCCTACATGAACTGATTTCTGTGGTTACGTTTTAAACAGTGTTGTGTTTTTACAAAGGAAAAAACAATACAAATAGTGTTTTATTTTTCCAACTTCCCTTCAGTCCCTGTTTATAACCTAATAAATCACTCATCTGGTGATAAGGTTTCATGGGCAGCAATAGACAGAAGAGATCCACGCCTTAACGCCTCCAGCAGCAACAGCCCTTTGATTCCTTTCAGGTTGTTTTACACCACAGATCCTTCAATAAGCTCAGGATAAACATAAGCTGCAGATAAATCCGCCCTTGATGCAATAATGTGTAAATGTTTTTTAAGTTTTATAAGCTTCCTGTTCTGAGGAAATGACTCGAGTCATGCAGCGTGGCAGAGCTGGTTGGTGACCCAGTAAAACCAGAGTCAGAAACACCTTTGTTTTGACATGTGAGGTCTCAGACCAGATGAAGCAATAGCAACAAAGTGGTGTTTGCATCATCCAGCAGTCCTAACGGCTTTTCTTGTTCAGAATGAAGATTAAAAACCTGAAAATG
Source organism: Aphyosemion australe (assembly GCA_006937985.1). NCBI lineage: Eukaryota > Metazoa > Chordata > Actinopteri > Cyprinodontiformes > Nothobranchiidae > Aphyosemion > Aphyosemion australe. The sequence continues at coordinate 474,157 of SSNS01000438.1, forward strand.
AAACTCAGATTGAGGGTATAAAAAGACGTCTTATCACTAGTTGCCCCATTTTCTAGTGAAAGCTTAGCCTAGTGAACTAGACCAAATTCTTGCTTTGCAGAGTTTATATATTCACATATATAGGATGGCTTGCCAGGCTAGTGAAAGCTAGGACATTTTAGCTGTTTTGCTAGAATCCTGCAACCAAAGTTATTGTGGTGTTTCTTCTCCCCTACAAGGTTTCTGCTGTTCACCTACTAAAACACACACACTTTACAAACAGTGCACTGGAAGGGGATTACACAATAAGGCCGCACTCGCTTTTACTCCTTTGCAGTGGCCGGGAGGGTCTCATATACCGGGGTGTGTTGACAGTGTTTAGCCGCAAATAATCATGAGTAAGCAGAAGACCATCTCCTTTCCCAGGGAGGGGGTGTTTCGGTCTAAACAAACGTTGATCGGACACGGTGAGGTGACCACCACTTACATGTCAAATGCAAAAGCTGGGTTCCTGCGCCTTGCTAAGGTCACCATATCCTTCATTAAGCACAATCTTGTGTGGTCTTTCAGGGGTTCATCCATCTACTTTCTGAGGGGTTTGTTTTTATCAAGCCACATAACAGGCGATCAGGAAATGCCAAATAAAAATATTTCTCCCATCATCACTTTGGCGACCACATGGCACCCGTATGCATCTATTTTTCTGATTATGGGGCCATCAACGGGGCCACAATATTAGTAGAGGGGCCAAGTATTAGTCCAACATCCTTACACAAGATTTCCCAATAGAAATTCCTATTTGGCTCATTAGCGCCACTAGTGTTTAAACTTGGAATTGCATCCATATAATATGATCATTGCACAAAGGACAGATGACTGACAGGACAGGGGCATTTCAGGGGGCCAATCAGATTTCAGCAGGGGCCAATGCCCCTGTGGCCCTGCCCCTAGAACCTCCAATGTGCGTCAAAATCAGGCTAAATTTGAATGTTTAAATATCAATACTTAGTTCTTTTGAAAACAGGGATGTATTTTTTTTCATCTTCAAACCCACACATCTGCATTTTAAAGTGCATTTTAAAACTGTACATATGTTGTATATTCTGTTTATTATTATTATTATTATTATTATTATTATTATTTACCTCATTTTATTGCCTGTTTTATTATTTTTTATGCCCTGTTTTTATCTTCAACGATATGCAGACCCCCCCAGAATACCGCACTTCAGAGTGCTGGCCCAGTCCTTGTTGGACTTAGTAAAGTGGAGCTGACATTCCTGGTGCTGCAGTCTGCTTCCAGCATGTTTCCTGCATGTTTTAGATCATGAACACAGCTGATGTGTTTGATTTAGTGATGAACCGCTCCTGTAGACACTAATGAAGGCTGAGGAGACGTTTCAGCTG
>SSNS01000439.1:26698-65555 GCA_006937985.1 Aphyosemion australe
CCTATGTTTCTGGGATACATGCTAGAAAACCAGCAGCAGAAGAAAGACATGCAGATAAACATGTCATCACTGATCCAGCTGGGGAGAAGACCTGAGAAAACTGCATGCATTTGATTATGGTTGGTGGTGCCTCTTAGTCCCTTTTAGGACTATGGAGCTGCCACTTAGCAGAATCAGTCTCTCAGGAGGTGTGGCACTGAGTGGGGAATATTTGTTAGAAATGTGGACAGGCCAGTGGTGAACCAAGGGCTAAGTTTAAGGACTATGTTTCCTTAACATTCACACAGCTGGTCTGAGGTCCCAGCTAGGAGTCTGCTGGGGGCCCTCAATGATCATCCAATTCTGACAGCCTCACCTCCAAAGCTACAATTAGACTGCATTTGTTGCATGTACCATTATTACCCACCTGACACACAGAACAATTGGGAGCCAGAGGAGAATATATGATGTTTTGCAATGTCAGTTAGCAAAAGAGCACTAGATTCCCTTAGAGAATATCAAGAAGAAAACAGGCATTTTTAAGGTGTTTATGTGCAGGTGTGTGAACTGTAAATAAAGTAAGTAAATATCCATCAAAAATACCAGAAACCCAGTGGAAGTAACAATTAAATGTGCAATAAAAGAGGCCGGAAGTGATATAATATGTCTGACTGCAACAGAGTTGCCTCTGTCAGTGCGCACCAGGGCAGCTGTAGCTACACTGTAGCTCATCATCACCACCAGTGTGTGAATGGATGAATGATACACTGTAGTGTAAAGCGCTTTGGAGTCCTCTGACTCTGAAAGGCGCTATACAAGTGTGGGTCATTTATCATTTATCAAAACAATGTTTGATGGAACTGGTCCATGACCGGCACTGCATCATGGCCTTATTCCAGGTCCTTAAAGCCATACTATGCAACTTTTTCCTATTTTTAAATAGTTTTCTTGAGCCAGTATGTGCTACAATGACCCTTTAGGGTTAATGAAAAGTCACTCAGACCCCCAACCCCCTCTGTGGCCAGAATACTGCACTTGCAACTTCAAAGCGGCAGGCCGCTCCATTTTGGACTAATGGTGCGTTCGATTTGTCCTCGGAACTCGGAAATCCCGACTTCCAAGTAGGAAAAATCAAATAAAACGCCCCGCAAAGTCGGAACTCCCAGTCGGAAACTCGGAAGTTTTTCAGAACTCCGACCTCGAAATCCAAGATGGCAGCGCCCTCGAAAACTGCTGTTTAGGTAGCTCTCAACGAACACATACGACTAATAAACAACACTTTTAGTTTGTTCAAATTAGAGATGCAAGCGCTACATGTAACTTTTATTTCAAACACACTCTTATATGTGTGTCTTGTAAAATAAACAGACAAATCAAACTCACCAACAGTCCATCATTCGTGTTTGTTTTTTACCCATTTGACCTGATAAAAAAGTAAAAAATAAAATAAAATAAAAATGTTAAACTGAATAATTGGTATTCCAACTTCTCCGACTACGGAAACCAGAACGCTGTTAACTCGGGTGTGACGTCATTCCTAGTTCCGAGTTCCGACTTCCGAGGTAAATCGAACGCACCATTAGAAAAAGGAGCTGACATACCTGGTACTGCAGTCTGCTTCCAGCATGTTTCCTGCATGTTTTAGATCATGAACACAGCTGATTTGTTTGATTTAGTGATGAACCGCTCCTGTAGACACTAATGAAGGCTGAGGAGATATTTCAGCAGTTAGATTAAGGTGTTAAAAATACAAACGGACAGCAAGGAGAGAAGTTTCACTTTTGCTTTTGCTAACGAACATTAGGGGGTGCTAAAAACAAGCCAAAACTGCCAAGGGTTCCTTTAATTTGTTCATAGCCTTTTTAGGACCCAAATCTGTCCCTGGCTTCATTTCAGGTCCTGAATCTGTTCCTGGCCTTGCTGTTGAGCTCATTCAGTGGGGACAATCTTGCAGTAACAGAAGATGAAGGAGAAAACAATCTGCAAATTGCCATGAACAGGATCAACAGGGCTGTGGCCTGGACCAAGGCCTGGTTTCTGGAAAACATCTGTTCTCTAAAGGGAAAGAAGACGAGAAAGAATTCTGACAGCACAGGTAGGGGCACGTTTAGAATCTGCGTAATCTGAATTGACGTGATCTGGATAGGATTTAAGACAGTAGCTGCGTTTACATGGATACAAGTAATCGGAATAAAAGCCTGATCAGAATAAAAACGCGTCATGTAAACAAGCCATTCGGAATACTCTGACCAGATTAAGCTCAATCGGATCAACTTTTCATTCCAATTGAGACGGCTGGGTTATGCCGATTGTTAATTGATTGACTTATATTGACAGACACCCAGGTCCAGAATCAAGAAAAATATTCTAAAAATCAAAAATACAAACACAAAATAAAAGCAGATAAAAACAAACCTAACTTAAAACACATAAAATAGCAAATCCAAACACATAAAATCCATAAAAGGTGTATACCCTCTAAAACCATAAAACTGGTGTACAATTGCACTATGTAAATGATCCACTTGATTGAGAGTAATCACATAAACACATCAACCAGTGCTTTCTTATCCTGGATAAATAGCGACAACTACTCACTGCAGGATCAGTAATTGCCAAGATTATACTGTTAGCAGATTTATCCAGATGTTCTCTAAAGGTGAACATTAACCTTGGTAACAGAGCTCTAAAAGTGCACACACAAGCAGTAACAAACATCTGGTTGGCACTCCCCCCTCTGGGTATTTTTAGTACAGCTCATAGGGCATCATTATATGCAACTTGCAACTTCTTCATGCTGCTTTTATTGTATGAGGACAGTTGGGCAGTATATAATGGAGTGCAATATGCTTTGAACAGAGCCACCTTAACTGGGGATGAACAAAAACCAAACTTACGTGCTATAGTATTGGCCTCCGCGTAAAGCTTACAACGTTGCCTATGAATATCATCATCATCCCTCATTTGATCATTTATCCAGTGGCCAAGATATTTCACTTTTTCACAGACTTTAAGATCTATATTGGACAGTTTGAACAAAGGGAAGTTTAGCTTTTTATCCTGCTTTGTTCTACATATCACAACAGCACTTTGATTAGCATTATACTGAATATCGTGTTGTACCCCATATTCATTACAAATATTCAGTAGCTGCTGTAAACCAGCAATGCTTGTGCTAATCCGATTAATCCGATCATGGTGCATCACTTATTCCGATTGTGGGTTAGGGTTAGGATTATGTCAGTTACGTCATACGTATACGTACATTACATCGCTGTTTACGGACGTTGGATGAAAGCAATGCGGGAGTGAAACAAAACTGGTCTTTTTTGGACACAAATGCGTTGCTAGATGTGCTTGGTAAAAATAAATAAAAACACACTCTAAAGAACATCATACTGCTCCATTTTGACATGCACGCAGCCATGTTTGTTTACAGCGGAAGTCCGCTACTTCTTCTTCCACAGCCTTTTTCGGTGTATTGGATCATTCTGCGCATGACAAAATGATTTATTCCGATCGAACATATGATGAATGTAAACACTTGACATAATCGGATTCATTTTTCTAGGGCCCATGTGCACAGTCATATCCTAATCTGAATAATGATCGGATTAGAGACACTTTGCACATGTAAACGCAGCCAGTGAAACAGCATCAGTAGATAGAAACCTTAACTACAGTGGGTAAAGAAAAAGAATCACCCCTTTGAAAGATTTTAATCTTTTTGTTTTACAGTCTTAAATGGAAACAAACAAAAAAATATATTTTACCAGCTTTAGTTACCCAGTAAAATCCCACTGAAAAATATCACAACTACAGTTCAGAAAATTTTCAAAATTAAAAAACAAGAAATAATGAGATTAATAAAGGATCACCCCTCAATGTCAATATTTTGTTGAACAACCTTTTGCTTTAATAACAGCCTTGATTCTCTTGGGATACTTCTCCATCAATGTTGCACATCTAGACTAAGAAATATGTGCCCACTCTTCTATACAGAACTGTTCAAGTTTGGTGAGATTGGATGGTAGGCGTTGATGGACTGCAGTCTTCAAATTTCTCCACAGATTTTAATGGGATTTAGGTCTGGGCTCTGACTGGTCCACATGAGGACGTTCACCTTGTTCTCCTTCAGCCACTGTGTGGGCAAATTTACTGTGTCCTTAGGATTTTTGTTTTGTTGAAAGGAGCTGCCCATCTTCAACTTTCTTGCAGAGGCTAGCAGGTTTTCTTTAAGAATTCAATGGTAATTTGCCCCATTCATTTTTTTTCTACCCTACCCCCCTAAGAAGACGAGGCCCAGGGCTGATGTGACCTTGATGGCCTCATTAGAAATAACAATGGCATCATCAGTGACTTCAACAACAAGGCACATCTGTGGACAGTGGCGCCCCCAAGGGGTGGCCAGGGGTGGCCATGGCCACCCCAGGGAGAGTTAATATTAACTCAAACCATAAATTCATCTTATTTAATCAAGATATAAATGTAACTCCCCCCCACAAAAAAGTATACAACAGAGTGGCCATCGGTTTGCTGTCAGTTGCAAGAGAATGCTCCAGGAGCGGCTGTTTTTATGCTGCACTCATCATATTGATTGCTGAAACTAGTAACCATGGTCTGCTAAGGAAATGATGGTTACGTCCCCTTACTGGGTTTAAAATTATTGTTTAGGGGGGGGGGGGGGGGGGGTCCTTTATTAATCTCAGTATTTTTTTATTTTTATTTTTTTAATTATTGTCAAACAAAGTACCTTTAGCAGAAGATCTGACAGAGTAGCTAAGCCTCCATTCACATTGCAGACTAAATGAGACGAACTCATCTCCTTGGCTGTGTTCATTTGTTGATTGACTCAGTGTTCACTACCTCATAAAGGTGACAGGAGACAGCCCCGTTTTGCATTAACATCTCCACCTGAACACTTTCAGATCCAGATGATCTCAGTCTGAATGATCTTGTGCCAGAGAAACGACTGAGACAGCAATAGTTAAAATCCTGGCTGATTTTTGGTTTTGCTCTTGGAATGGTTTTTGAATCGCTACATGATATGGCCATTTTTGAACAAATGTTTCCAGCTGTAAACTCTGAGGATGACAACGTGACGAAGGAGGCTTTAGCTCTGACATATGTGACCTCAGACCAACCCATAGCACCACCCTCCACTGGTAGCCATGCCAATCCGACCAGCTACTACCAAAACATCATATCCCTGAAGGTCCCCATCGCTCAGGCCGAGTCTGATACTGACATGGCTGAAGATGAAGAGGAGGAGGAGGATGAAGAGAAACTGTCACAAGTACGATTTAATGTTCCACTGTTGCTTCTCATTTTAGTTTGTTGTCTTTGAGTCTGATGACCAGGACCAATAAAAGGTGTTCTAGCATCGTACCAGTGAAGTTCTGAATGTTTTGGTCACGGGTCAGCTGATCTGTTGTGTTGGTTCAGGGTGAGAAGATATCAGTCTGCAGCACAGTACAGAAGCCTGAGGAGGTCCACCAGGACCCAGAGGATGAGGACAAAGAAAACCTTCCTGAAGACTGCTTCACGGAGAGTATGCAATACACACACACACACACACACACACACACACACACACACACACACACACACACAGGCCTGTTGTGTTGGATCTGGATTCTTTGAGGGGTTAAATGAGTTGATGTTGAAACAGTCCGTGTGTGTGTCTCTCTGTGTGTGTGTGTGTGCGTGCGTGTGTGTGTGTGTGCTCTCAGAGTGTTACAGCCGCTGTCCGTTTCTGGACATAGACACATCCCAACCCAGAGGAAAAGTCTGGTACAACTTTAGGAAAACGTGTTTCACCATCGTGGAGCACAATTACTTTGAGAGCTTCATCATCTTCATGATCCTGCTGAGCAGCGGAGCTCTGGTAAACATCTAGATGTTTGATTTCACCCTGATGAGTTTTGATTCTAAATCTGTTCAGATGACCCTTCTGTGGCTGTCTTTAACAAGCTTTATTTAGTCTCTTGCCAGTCAGTTTGTTACATCTGATATGTGACAGGAGGTGAGAGCTAACAGGCCTGAGAGTACTAATCTGTTAGTCAACTACAAACATGGCTGACACTGTGACTACTAACACGACTGCTAATCAAACGCAGGTGAGAATTATCCTCTCCATTTATTTTTGGTAACAGAGACATTAAGAACAGAGAAAATAGTCCTCATGAACTTTAACTACTTCCTGTTTCACTCCCATATCTTATTAAACTGTACTCAACCCATGTCCAGCTTCTTCTATACACGCACACACGCACGCACACACGCACACACGCACACACGCACACACACACACACACCAGACTAAAGCCTGAAACTCCTGTCTGTCTTAACAGAAAAATATTTTTTGGGACAAGAAGTGACATGATCTCTTAAAATGTCTGATGGTGCTGACTGTGAACACCGGTCCAGGTGGTAACTTCCATCACTATATTAACAGGCATTTGAGGACATCTACATGGAGCAACGTCGGGTTATCAAGGTCATTCTGGAGTACGCAGATCAGGTGTTCACCTATGTGTTTGTGGTGGAGATGCTTCTGAAATGGGCCGCCTATGGATTCAAGACCTACTTCACTAATGCCTGGTGCTGGCTGGACTTCCTCATTGTTGATGTAAGGAAGTGATCAGTTTCTCTCATCATTTCCTGTTGATTACAATGGTTCTTGTTGTGTGACCCTCCATTTAAACAAAGCAAAAAAGTTTCAATGTATTTAGTTTAATAAATGTATCCCAGACAAGTTTAAATAGCTAATGATGAAATCTATAAAGGGTGCATGGTGGTGCAGTTGGTAGCACTATTGGCATTGTGGTAGTTCAGGGTTAAGGAAACCTGGTCCCGGAGAGCTGCTATCCAGCACATTTTAGAGGTTTCCCTGCTTTAACACAGTTGAATCACCTGTTCAGAAGCTCATCAGGCGCTGCAGAAGCCTGTTAATCACCTGCTGATTAAAATCAGGTGTGTTGAAGCAGGGAAACCTCTAAAACATGCTGGATAGCAGGCAGCTCTCCAGGACCAGGGTTACCCCTGTGTAGCTGTTTGATTTATCTGCAGTGGAGCATCGTCCAGCAGAGGGCGCTGCTGTTCACAGCTCAGGTTGTTTCACGGGCTCACCTACAGAATGTACTCACCTCTAAACTCACCTGTTTTTAAGGTGTCCCTGGTGTCACTGACAGCAAACATCCTGGGTTACTCTGAGCTGGGAGCCATCAAATCTCTGAGGACACTGAGAGCACTCAGGCCCCTGAGGGCCCTGTCTCGCTTTGAGGGGATGAAGGTGAGAAAGTTGTTTTACTTTTTCAGTACCTTTCCTTTTCATTTTGAGTCATATATATAAATGGTATTTAATCAAAATATGTTTAAATGTGATAAATTCTTGCTATGTTTTGTAGATTTATAGATTCGTTTAAAAAACAGTGTACATGGTATAAAATGACAAAAAGGAAGAAAAGAAAAGCAGAGCCTTGTTTGAAAAAAATTTGATTCCTAATGAAGGTTTTCTAATAGCCAAGAATAATTTCTATGCCTCTAATTTTCTCACATTTAATATCTCAACCTCAGTTGTTTTTTTTTAACAAAGGCTTAATATAGTGTCAAACTTGTGTATAGCTGAAGCCAATTTGTTACAACCTTTTTTTAGCTGCTATGCTCAATATTTCTAAACAGCGTTTTACATTAATATTTACTTAGAATGAAAGAAACCAAATCTGTTCCTCCCAATAGGATTTACTTTAAATAAATATACTAGATGTGAATGAGGAGTGCACATGCAGCTAGATGATCCTCTACACAAACATTTCCAGCCAAAGCTCTCTAAGAGGTGGAAAATTGGATTTTTGCAAAAAAGCTATGTGTATAATGACGAAGCAGAATACATTAAAAAAAGTCACTGTTTGTTAAACTCATATGTACATTCATCTGAAATACCATTATTAAAACTGCAGTTTGCAGTCAGGCCTGTTTGACCCCAAACCTTCAAATGCACATCCAGCTCAATAAAGTCCACATCATATAATAGTAACTTAACTTCTCACCAACATGCTCAGCTGCTTCTTTCTGACTGGCTGCTGCTGTTATGGATCTACAGGTCGTTGTTAATGCACTGGTTGGAGCCATTCCCTCCATCTTCAACGTCATGCTGGTGTGTTTGATCTTCTGGCTGATCTTCAGCATCATGGGCGTGAACCTGTTTGCAGGGAAGTTTTCTTACTGTTTCAACGAGACATCAGAGGAATACTTCTCTGCTCACCAAGTCAACAATAAGACGCAGTGCTTTGAGTTGATTGAGGCAAACTTCACAGAAGTCCGCTGGAAAAACAACAAGATCAACTTTGACAACGTGGGGATGGGTTACCTGTCTCTGCTGCAAGTGGTCAGTCTGAACTCTGAAATGGGAAATAATTCTCTTTCTACTGGATTCTGATCAGCTACCAGTTGTGGGACTTTATTCAGCTGCATTAAATAAATGTCTTTGTTTTCTTTAGGCCACGTTTAAAGGCTGGATGGATATTATGTATGCAGCCGTGGACTCCAGACTGGTCAGAACTACTTATACTGGTGATGTTACTGGTACTGGTGCACATCCTGGTATTGATACTCTTACTTGTAATAGTAATGATACTGGGGATGATACTTTGGTACTGGGACAGAACCTAATGATAATGAAGATGGTACATCTTATCACAAGAGAAAATGATTACATGTAAACTGTTACTGGTTTGTCTGTCGTTACTATGGTTACCACACTGGAGTGTAGGTGGAGGATCAACCAGTGTATGAAGATAACCTCTACATGTACATTTACTTTGTTTGCTTCATCATCTTTGGCTCATTCTTCACCCTCAACCTCTTCATCGGAGTCATCATCGACAACTTCAACCAGCAGAAATCAAAGATAAGTGTCTTCTCTCTGAAACCAGTTCACGAAGGAGCCAGAAAATCTGACAAGGGCCTTTTTCTTTAACTGTCAGTTAATTTTTTGTGTCTATATTTACCTTGGAGGGAAAGATCTTTTCATGACTGAAGAGCAGAAAAAATACTACAATGCGATGAAAAAACTGGGCTCCAAGAAACCTCAGAAACCAATTCCTCGACCTGAGGTCGGCTCCGACTTCATCCATACTTTATCAAATCCAGACTGCAATGAGAGGTAGAAATAGATTCAAACACACTAACATGGTCTGGCCTTTCTGTTTCTGTCTGTCCAGAACAAGTTTCAGGGATTGGTCTTTGACCTGGTCAACAAACAGTTTTTTGACATCTTCATCATGGTGCTAATCTGCCTCAACATGGTTACGATGATGGTGGAATCTGATGAGCAGAGTGAGGAGATGGATTTCATCTTGTTCTGGATCAACTTCGTCTTCATTGTCTTCTTCACCACCGAGTGCATTCTGAAGCTCATCGCGCTCCGGCACCACTACTTCGGCATTGGTTGGAACATCTTTGACTTTGTGGTTGTCATCCTGTCCATTCTTGGTGAGCAGGTCTCAGAGTTTAAACACAAGTTTGACTTTTCTCACAGAAAACAATTTTCCTCCACAGCATCACCATAAATGACTGTTCTCTCCAACCATAACCCTCCATTTTATTCTCTCCTCCTTTCCTCCTCTTTTCTCTCTCTCTCTGCCTACCCTCCTTTCATATTTCTCTTTTTTCCTTTTTTCCCTTCCCTCTGTCCCAATTCCTTTCTTCCATTCCTCCCTCTCTCCGTCCTGGCATTTTCCATCCTCCTTTCCTTGTTTCTCTGTACCATCTTTCCTCCCGTCTTTTATATCTCTCTTCCTTCCTTCCTTCCTTCCTTCCTTCCTTCCTTCCTTCCTCTCTCTCTACAGGTATGTTTCTAGCTGATCTCATAGAGAAGTATTTNTGTTTCGCCGACTCTCTTCCGTGTGATCCGATTGGCTCGCATTGGTCGAATTCTTCGTCTCATTCGTGGAGCCAAGGGAATCCGAACACTGTTATTTGCCTTGCTGATGTCACTTCCAGCCCTCTTCAACATTGGCCTTCTACTCTTCCTCATCATGTTCATCTTCTCTATCTTTGGAATGTCTAACTTTGCCTATGTGAAGAAGGAAGGCATGATGGATGACATGTTTAATTTTGAGAACTTTGGGAACAGCATGATCTGTCTGTTTACGATTACTACGTCAGCTGGGTGGGATGGTTTGCTGTTACCCATCTTGAACAGCCCACCAGACTGTGACCCAGACCTGGAGAACCCGGGATCACCTGTCAGAGGAAACTGTGGCAACCCAGCAGTGGGCATCATTTTCTTCACCTCCTACATCATCATGTCTTTTCTTGTGGTGGTCAACATGTACATTGCCATCATATTGGAGAACTTTAATGTGGCCACAGAGGAGAGTGCTGACCCACTGTCTGATGAAGACTTTGACATGTTCTATGAAACCTGGCAGAAATTTGACCTGAATGCCTCTCAGTTTATACAGTACAGGTGAGTCTTTCCTGCTGGTTCACTTGCAGGCTGAGGCTTCCTGTTCAACTACTGAACCTAATTTTAATCTGATGTGTTTTATAGTAAGCTGTCAGACTTCTGTGACGCTCTGCAGGATCCTTTGAGGATTCCCAAACCCAACACCATCAAACTGATCCAGATGGATCTACCTCTGGTTCCAGGAGACAAACTGTACTGTTTGGACATCCTGCTAGCGCTCACTGCAGAGGTAACACCAGTAGAAACACTATTATACAGGAATGTGCTACATTTTATTATAGTAAATGTATTAAATTATACCATAAAATGTTGTGTTATGTTATATTTGCAGGTTTTGGGCGACTCAGAGGCGATGGACACTTTAAGGGCCAGCATGGAGGAGAAGTTTATGGCTAACAATTCTCAGGTTTTATTCTTATCATTTTTTAATTCCCAAACTTTGCACTTATCTTTATACTGATATGAAGTTTAACTTAAAATAAGTAAGGACAAGTTTATTTCTATAGAACTTTTAAAGATAAAAAAATCACATAGTGTTTTACAATAAAACAAGTAAAATCAGAAGTATAACGCAGAACACAAAACACTGGAAACTACTTATAAAGCAAGTTTTAAAATAATAGTTTTTAGATGTTTTTTCTAAAAAAAACAAAAAAATGTTCAAAAAAAATGCTACATCTCTAGTCATCTTGAGTCTAGTGTGCTGCCCAGCTAGCCTTGATCACGCAACTTCAAGGAAGTTCTAGAGGTGTAAGGGTGTAAAGGCCGTTTGATTAATGCTGATGTTTATCCACATAAAGTTCTGTAAACTTAAACAAGAACTTAAAATGGACTTGGAAGCTAAAGGGGAGCCAGTGGACCTGGAAAAGCAGCAGAGGTACATGTATGTCCTAGCACATGCATTCTGATCAACCTAGTCGATCCTGAGAGGTTTTGTTAAGACACATGAACAATGAGTTACTATTGTCTAAAAATGAGCTTAAAACATGAATAACAATTTCCAGTTCTGAGCATTACACTATGGAACTCAACGTAGCAACATTCTTAAGATGATGATAAAGGAGCAAACAAAGGATCCAACATCAAAAAGCTGATTCAAATGATATAAAGGCTTCTAACAGAAGCTTTAAAGACCAAACTCACTGGGAAACAGTTCTTTACTTATTATTTTTGAAATATGATCAGTCACTCTGAGTTTCACGTGCAGGCGGTACATGAAGCTTTCTACCGTTGTTTCCTGCGTTAGCCGCCGAAATAAAATAGATGGGTAAACACTCGGGTTACAACAGCCAGTCAGATCTACGTCACAATTAAAATCAGCATTCATGGACTCACCCATCTTGACTCACGACGGGGAAGGCTGTTGTTGGTTTAGCGTCCAGGAAACAGCAGAGAACGTCTCAACTAGTAGAAGCTAACCATTAGCATTAGCAACTCCACCACACAGCAGGACTCCTCCAGGCTTGTGTTATTTGTGGAGATAAATCATCAACGTAGCAGAGCAAACAGAGTCAGTGGTAGAGTCGTGTTGCTGTTAGCCAATCAGAGGAGAGATGTCCAAATATCAGGAAATAAAACTCCAAATCCTGTCGTGTTCAGCTCAACACTGATCTAGCTCACTTCTATTTCCTGAAACAGGCACACCAGAGTTTTTTTTCCCCAGAATATGACTTACAAGGCATTCATTCCAACTAGGGACCACTGCAAATGTATTATAAATATGACTAAAGTAGTACCTTACCCTAAGGAAATGTTTGTGTGGAACAAAGATAAGGACCTCAGTTTATTATTAATTTAATTGTAGCTGCTTTGCCACAGCATTTTTCCAGGATCATGGAAATAACAGTAATTTAGACCTTTGTGACTAGTGAACCAAGAATGAAGAATTTCATATATTCACTGATGCAGATAATTTACCACTCTTTGTTCAGCTAAACACAAGTCTCAGATACTGAGGAGGAACATCTATGGAGGTGTTTTCTGTTGGTGTGTTAAATATTGCGAAAGAAAATGTAATTTCTTAAAAGTTGTAAATGATCTCAATTTAAATATTTTTCTCAGGTGGTATATGAACCAATCAGTAGCACTCTGCGGAGGAAACAGGAAGAGGTAGCAGCAACAAAAATCCAGAGAGCCTACAGGAAGCATCTCCTGCAGAGGACGGTGAAACTAGCATCCTACAAGTTCAAGGAGAAGACAGAAGGACAGTGTGACAAGTTGACCCCACCAGAGACAGAAGGACTTCTCTGTAAACGTATCAATCAGCTGTATGGAGACAAGAAGAATGTTTCAAATGAGGATAACGCCGTCCAGGTGGAGCTTCAAAGGGAGGTCCTCCTCCATTCTGCTCCTCCACCTAATGACCAGAACGTTCCACAAGATGAGAGCCTGAAGGAGTCAATAGTGTGATGACAGGTGGAGACGTGAATGGTTTCAGGTCACAGGAGCAGCAGACTCGCCTGTCTGTTAGCGTTAGCTTGTCTGAGGAGAGAAATCTCAGCAGATCACTGTTACTGCAGATCCCTACACCCAACTGCTCCCAGCTCCTGAACTCAGCTTTTTCTTCTTCTTCACAGTGAAAATGTTTCATCACTGTGTGTTTACACTCTGTCTGCGCTGAGATGTTCAGGTTTTCATCTTCCAGTGGATCTGATTCAACGTCAACAAGTCAGAGTTTCTGCTAACTTGGATCTTTGATTTAAGTGTAATCTACGATTGTTGAGTTGGGGTTTAGGTTAGAGGTCAGGGGATTCAGACTCTTGCTGCCAGTTGCCACCACAGAAATATAAGTTTTATCTCGTAAATTCATTTCAGTTGACTCAGTGTTTGACTCAACTTGTTTTTCCTGTTAAAAACGTTTTTTCTGGTTTGTTAGGTGAGTTTTATTTTCAGATTTTTAACAGCCTTCATTCAAAGGACTGACAAAGAAAGGAGCCAGTGATAGTGGCATAAATGAATAGTTGGGTTCACATTTGTTCCAAAACTCGTTGATTACATTGAGCAAATATCAGAAAAACCTTTTATAAAACAAAACCTCTTAAAACCAGTTCTATCTATCTATCTATCTATCTATCTATCTATCTATCTATCTATCTATCTATCTATCTATTATCTATCTATCTATCTATCTATCTATCTATCTATCTATCTATCTATCTATCTATCATCTATCTATCATCTCAAATATTTTAATAATCAAATGTAACCACTGGCATTTATTTCAATAAACAGTTGATCCATAATCTATACAATGTATCATCCTAATTCAAAATAATCTCTTTGAAGCTTTTACTTTGTTATTAACATGGAATATTCCCAGCACACTCAGGATTAGAGCAGAAGGAAAATGTTAGAAAACTGAACTTTTCCGTCAGAACCACGAGCTCATGAGTTACTGTGGAATATTGTCTGGATTTGCCAAACTGTTTCTCCAACAACTGATATTAGTTATTTCTTTAGTTTGCATCTGTATTCCAGGGAATGTTCAATAAACAACTTTTATTTGTTTTGTTTTTGTCTCTTATTATCCATCCATCCATTATCTGCTTATCCGGGGTCTCTTATCAATGTAACTTTTAATTTTAATGAATAAAGTCTTGGGTGGTTGGTGTTTACATGTTTTATTTCATCATTTTATTTGACCAACTGATGTACTTTTTTAGATTTGTTAGCTAAATAGTGAAACTTTTGTTTTCACTTGAATGTGCATGGACTGCATTATTAACAAGCGCCAAAACCAGAACTCAAAACATCGACCTGTTGTTTCTGACTGGAGTTTCAGATATACACAATGACTTAACTCTGCTTCATCACCACCGACAAATACAGAATACATTTATTTATTAAATATCTCCTCACAACTCAACTCATTATTGTTAATTGTGATTGGCTGGTTTTGCTGATGTGGTGACAGCCAATCAGAGCAGAGCATGTTCAAACCAACTAACCATAAACAAAAACAAGCATCTCCTTAGGTGATAAACAGGTGTCGCCTGTACACCTGCAGTTCTTTCTTGTAAAGTTGTGATTTTAAGAGTACTTCATAAAATGTTTCAGTGCTACGATGCTGAAACGTGAACGGAGCAGCAGCCAAAAGTAATAGAGTTTTCGGGATGATTAGATTATTGTATTCACTAGACCTCGTATGACATTTATGTTTGAGCTGTTTGTGAACATCTGTATCTTCATAGTTTGTGTGTTATTTTTAACTATTTGTTTATTATACTTTGTTTATAATGTGCAGTAAGGGAGATGTTCCACTAATTTACGTGCTATGTATTCATGTCATACAATGATAATAAAGATTGTCTTGACAAGTGAATTTCCCCACTGTGGGATCAATAAAGTCTATTCTATTCTATCTACCAAATCTCTGCCAGGAAGCATTAAAGTCATTCTGAAAGGGAAAAGAGGCTCAACTTGGAGCTCTCAGACTGACTGAACATTTGTTTTGTTTCTAAAGGTTTCCATTATGTTTTCCTAACAAAAGAAAAAAGTATGTTCAAAAATAATATCTAAAAACAAGTTTCCACTCAAGATTTGAACGAACACACACTAGACTGTTTGGACTGTTGGACACATTTTTACCTGCGCTGGTCCGCCGCTCAGTGTGTCAGCATCACCATGGAGATGGGATAATGAGTTTCTTTTAGTTTAAATATTTACACTGAGATGATGGTCAAACAGTCACTGTTACATACAAATCATTAATAAAACAACTGGTTCAGCACACAATCTGTTCATATACAACAGATGACACAGAGCGCCACAAACATTTATTTATAACAACCATGATCCATCTGAAACCACGCAGGACACACAGCACTCAGAGCAAAAACATGACAGGCAGCACAATCATAACAAACCCATCAGCATCAATAGAAACAGCCAAATGGAACCTAGAAGTTGATGCCGGAAAAAACAGGACATAGTAGGGCTGGGCGATGAATTGAAAATTTATCGTTATCGAAATTTCTGACTCTAACCGATATAATTTTCCCCATGTCAATAAATTTGGTAATAAACAAAAACGAAAAGATGTGTGTAGGTTGGCGATGTTCATGTTTTTTTAAGAGGCTGTACCACCTCGAGTCACATGACGTCACTCAACGTAATACACGTGACAGCCCCATCTAGTGGACAACTTTTGTTTTTGCACATACATGTAGTTATCGTCCATTTGTCGTTATCGAGGTGAACTCCTCAATATACCGTGATACTGATTTTAGGCCATATTGCCCAGCCCTAGGACATAGGGTTGCAGAGTTAGTTATGGTAATATTGTTGAATCGCAGCAGCAAGACGTTTTTGTATTCAAATTCCGGCACCGGCCTTTTCACGTGGAGTTAGCATGGTTTCTCCATACATGCAATGGTTTTCTCAGGGTATACTGGTTTCTTCCCAACAGACCAAAAACATGAAATGGTCACTCTTTAAAGTTGTGGAACACTGAAAAAACATTTTGTAGACCTTATTTGTGATTATAATCGGTCACTCTGAGTTTTCATGCAGGCTGAACATGAAAATAGTCTCCTACATCGATCTCCTGCATTAGCTTCTGATAGAAAATAGACGGTGAAACTCTAGGATTTGAAAATCCTGACAGATCTACGTCACACTGTCACTTAACATTCATGGACTCAGCCATGTTGACTCACGACGGGGAAGGCTGTTGTTGGTTTAGCGTCCAGGAAACAGCAGAGAATGTCTCGACTAGCAGAAGCTAACTGGTAGCATTAGCAACTCCAGCAACACAGCAGAACTCCTTCAGGCTTGTGTTATTTGTTGTGATAAAACATCAACGCTGCAGAGCAAATGGAGTCAGTGGTAGAGTTGCGTTGCTGTGACCCAATCAGAGGAGAGGTGTTCAAATATCAGGAAATAAGACTCCATATCCTGCTGTGTTAAAGTCAAGTTAAAGTCCCAAGTCATCATCACACACTGGTGAAATTACATCTCCGCATTTGACCCATCCCCATGGAGGGGAGCGGTGAGCTGCAGCGGTCAGCTGCAGCTGTGGTCGCGCTCAGGAACTATTTGGTGGTTTAACCTGACCGGGATTCGAACCCCGATCTCCCAGTCCCGGGGCGGACACTCATACCACTAGGCCACCGGAGCAGGTTAAGTGTTAAGCTCTTCTCTAATGTGGCATTCTGCTAGTTCCTGAAACAAGCACCCCTGAGCTCCCCCCCAATACAACTTACAAGGCATTCATTCCTACTAGAGACCACTGCAAATGTATTGATTAAACGAGTGTCCCACACCTTTAAAACCATTGGTGAAAATCAATGGTGTTTTCAATGTAACCTTCCATCCAACACGATTGGCACCTTAGACCTTTTTGTCATTATTTCACTGTAAAGCTTTTTGGACCAATATGTTTTTTAAATGTTTATTTTTCTGTATTTTTTTGGTTATTGTTCTGTCTCTCACTGACCAAATAAACCTAGCATTAAAATTATAGTGATCCTTTATTTGTCAGTGAGCAAACTTACAAAATCAGAAGAAATTCAAATGATTTTGTCCAAATTCTGTTCAGGTTTGTTTGTTTAAGCCGCAAATTGTGTTTGATTATCTGATGAAACCTTAACGTTGGTGCTGGGTGTGTTTGTGAGGATGTTATACTGATGTTGGCTCAGTGCTTCTGTCTCTGATCATCTCAGTTTCCTACAGCCTTGAATAAATTCAAACTTGTGTGATGTGACGGAGATCATTTGAACATCAGTGAATAAATTCACACAGCCCTGAGGACAAAAACGAGTCATTTTGACATTTTCATGTCTTGTTTCCATTGTTTACTGACCACATTTAAAATGTCTGGTCAAGATAGGAGCTGTTTTTTTTTTTTTTTTGTTTGTTTGTTTGTTTTTAAAGTTTGGTCATTCTTGCATTTCCAGCAGCTGAACATTTCAGAATCAGAACATTTTTTATTGCCGTTGTCATTGAATGCAGCTCACCTAGGAACTTGTTTTGGTGATAAGGTGTAACATAAACACACATAAAAACACGTAATAGGTAATAAATGGTAGACAATATGTACAATTAGCAACACTGCTAGTTGTACATATTAATTTGTCTTAACTTTAAAACTGTGTTTAAATATTTATTGAATGAACCAAAAGATTTTTTTGATTCAAAGCTGCTGCTATCTTTGTGATGCTGTAGGTGTCGAAGTTCTGGGTCAACCTGCTGGACTAAAGAGTTTCAGTAAAACTCGATTATTTAAAAAAAGAACTGAATGTTGTAATTAAGATTGTTAAAACTGTATTTTGATTTTTCTTTATTGTTTTTAGCTCTCTGTATTAAGCTAAGGTTTAATGTATCTCAACCATTAGGGTAGACCCTCCCCCCGGAACACACACACACACACACACACACACACACACACACACACACACACACACACACACACACACACACACACACACACACACACACACAAATGGTTTTGCAATTACATTACAAATATTAAAACATTTTATCACTTTAATGGCAGAAGCTTAAGGTCAATATTCAAATGAGTCAAAATGTCAGATTCCCTTTCCTGAGGACCGTCTGGTTCCAGAGGATGGGTCAGAGATGGGACGAGGACTTGTTGGACCATCACTGACCCCCTGTAAAAAACAATATCCTGCAGGTTGTCTTTGCTTATAAACTTTCTTCTTCAGGTGTATAGTAAAT
The DNA here is from genome assembly GCA_006937985.1 of Aphyosemion australe. NCBI lineage: Eukaryota > Metazoa > Chordata > Actinopteri > Cyprinodontiformes > Nothobranchiidae > Aphyosemion > Aphyosemion australe. Next base: position 44,832 of record SSNS01000439.1, read on the forward strand.
CTGTTTTATCTCATTTTCTTCATCTATATGTTTTTATGTTTTTGAAATGTTTTTTAGTGCAGTTGATGAAGTTTTACGTTAAATGTAAATATATATTCCAGAGTATTTTTCTTTGGCGGTGAAACCTGCACACCCTCCTGTTTTTAATGCTGCATGAGTTTCATTTGGAGGTGTTAATGTTAATCAGACAGACTCACCTGTTTGTTCATTTTGTGCGTCTATTGATGAATTTATTCATCAACATTTCAGCTATAAAACCCCAAAACACTCCACAGTAACATCAGAACACAGAACAGCTGAGTTCATTTTAGCCAAAACCTGAACTGATTCCAGACCAGCCATGGACAGAGGTAAGGCTTGAAGAACTTTTGTCACTTGAAGAAGATTTTTCAGGAAGGAATCAGGAGTTTCTATTGTTATGTGACCATGGTAACTAACAATACACCAATATATTGGGATGATATTTACCTTTTTTAATATATTGGCTTTGACCAATGTGCCTCTTTAGTAGAGCCAATTTAAAGTCAGGCACATCTGCAGGCAGCAAGGTGCTGCTGCTGAATTTTATTTTTAAGTATACATATATTTTTGAAAACCATCTGCTTAATAGCTCAATAACATTATTTAACTGACATTTATTATAATTTTGCTGTTTTTATATTTATTACTTGATTTGTTTAATTAACTTTAGTTAAATGTTTGATTTTAACACTGAGCAGTGTGCAAAATTAGGATTCAACAATTGGTTAAATTCAGAGTTAAAAAACATTTGTTGTGCATAAACTGATGTTATTAATGACATTTTAGCATGTATAAAAGGTGGAAAACGTCTAGATATCGGTCATAAAAATCATCTAAAAAAATCAGCAGCACATAACGGCCTTCAGGTGACCGTGATCAGCTATCGGCATTATAGAAAAACCCATCGGTTCATCTCTAATGGTAACTACACTAGCTGTTGTTATGGTTACAGTGATAACTACAATAGCTGTTGTTATGGTTACAGTGATAACTTTAATAACTGTTGTTATGGTTACAGTGATAACTACACTAGCTGTTGTTATGGTTACAGTGATAACTACAATAGATGTTGTTATGGTTACAGTGATAACTGCACTAGCTGTTGTCACAGTAACCGGGGTAACTGTACTCACTGTTATGGGTATTGTTATGGGTAACGTGGTAATGATACTAGCTGTTGTAATAGTTACCATGGTTATTATTGTTATGACATTATTAACAGTAATGTGAAGTGCAGATGTGAGTTTAAATGTGTCACCTGTCTCACCTGTGTGTGTCTCAGCCATCCTCCTCCTGTCAGTCATGTGTTTGGCTGTTTCCTCTCAGCCAATCACAGACAGCCAGCGTTTGTTCTCCATTGCAGTCAGCAGAGTCCAACACCTCCACCTGCTCGCTCAGAGACTCTTCTCTGACTTTGTGAGTTTTCCGTTGCTCTGAGATACAACGGCAAACTGAATGTATTATTTCATTAACTGAATGTGTGTGTGTGTGTGTGTGTGTGTGTGTGTGTGTGTGTGTGTGTGTGTGTGTGTGTCAGGAGAGCTCTCTGCAAATGGAGGAGCAACGTCAGCTCAACAAAATCTTTCTGCAAGATTTCTGCAACTCTGACTACATCATCAGCCCTATTGACAAGCATGAGACACAACGCAGCTCCGTCAGTTCATCACTCGCAGCCACTAAACCCTACACAACCACATAACTAGTCTGATATCATAGAATCAGCTGCATGGAGGCCTTTGAGAATTCATTTAGGTTTTAGATGGAAGCTGCATCACAACCCTAAAATCATTTAGAAAACTGTATGATGAAAGTTTTGTGTGTTTATTATGAACTTGCAGCATTTCCATCTGTGAAAAGCTAACCCAGACCATCTGTAACCTGCTGCGTATAATCTGGTTGATAGATCACATTACTGATCAGCAGCAGCAGCACATATTGTGTCAGTGACTGGATTCAAATAGGAGTTTATTAACCTGCAAACATCTGCTCCTTTGGGATGAGGTCAAATAAAAAGCTAGAATAAATTGGTTTCTTGTAACACAAGAAGAGCGATCTGAAACTTCTTTTAGAGTCAGAGTTACATCATCAGATATTTCACACATTAAAGGATATTTCTTGGTGTGTTTTTACCTGTTGAGTCATTGTGATATAATAGAGGATTATAGCAGTAGGAACACAATAAAACCCAAATCACTTTCAGGAACCTGCAGGAGAACACAGAGAACATCACAGTGGTGACACAGTCTCTCATGTACTCAACCTTTTGATTGGTTGGATCCAGGTTCTGAAGTTGCTGTCCATCTCCTACCGTCTGGTGGAATCCTGGGAGTTTCCAAGTCGTTCTCTGTCTGGAGGTTCTACCCCAAGGAGCCAAATTTCACCAAAACTGTCTGAACTGAAGACAGGAATACTGCTGCTCATCAGGGTGAAGATCCACGCTGACCACGCAGTCACACCGCTCTGAAAATACATCATCAGAATAACTGACCACTTTTCTCCACAGGCTAATCAGGATGCAGCAGAGATCTTTACAGACACCTCAGCTCTCCAGCTGGCACCATACGGAAATTATTACCAGAGTCTGGGAGCTGACGAGTCGCTGCGAAGAACCTACGAACTGCTGGCTTGCTTCAAGAAGGACATGCACAAGGTGAGGATCTGGAGAAAAGACTATCACATGATTTAGCAATGGCACCGTTGTTCATGACATTATGATTTTATTTGCAGGTGGAGACTTACCTGACAGTTGCTAAGTGTCGACTCTCTCCAGAAGCCAACTGCACTCTGTAGTCCTGCTTCTTCAGCATGAAGTTCAACCCAACTTTACTGTGTCATTTTAAAACATTATCAGATGCACCAGAATTAGAGTAGGACCTTCTTAGTGGTTTGATGTACCAGAACTTGTTTTGAAGAGATCATCTGGTGTTTTGATCTTACTGTGAAAGCTGTGAAAAGGAAGTGATGTCACACCATCAACATGTTAAATAAAGAGTGTGCTGTGTTGCATTTGTGTCTAGTTGTGCTCTGAGTCTGACTTGGTGAACTCTTTCAGGTGATCTTTTTCTTTTACATTATTTTTCTGAGAGGTATAGCAAACGTAATTTGATGGATATATGGATACCTGAATGCTACTGAGGTAACCGTGTCTTTAAAGGCTCAACAACATTCAGACAGGAGGTTGCACAGATTAACCACAGTTACTTCAGTTCCTCATCTACAACTGCACATGGGCAAATGTTTTAATATTGAGATTTAACACTTCTAATCATAGTTTTAGTGTTTTTTTAAACAAGTGACATTTTGTCTGCCAGCATGTCATAAAAATGTGAAATATACAAATCACAGTTTGATAATGATGTTAGTTATTTTTTTGAATAATCTAACATTTTCTGAAGCACAATTTTTTTTCATGTTGCAATTCCTGCAGTTAACTATGATATTAACACCCCCCTCCCCCCTTTTTTTATTTATTTATTTTTTTTACTGATATTATCAACTACTGACTAACACCACCAGAGGGCGACAACCCAGATTTATTATCCGGTGTATCTCGTTTCACCAGCAGGGGGCACAGTGACCTGACACCCGTGGCTTCCAGCCTCCTCGGGATTCTTCGGTTGTGCTCGGCAGGTAACGGTCGGTGTATTCAAATGTTCGGCCGCAGGTCCTCCTGGAACCTGAAGTGAAGAAAGAAACGGACGAGAGAACTGATAGACGGAGTTTGGAAGCGGAATGACGGTGCTGCAGGAACCTGTCCAGGTAGAAACATTGCGTCACATTGTTGTCATGGCCTGGGAGGCGAGTGTTTACGAAGCCGGCCTCAGCGGCTGCCTCGGTCAATCCGCGGTGAGGGCTAGCTACTCCCCGCCGCAGGCCCCGGAGTTCGCCGCTCGCTTTACCGTAGCTTTCTTAGGTTGCTTTCGGCCCAATTATACGGAGCTGGTTTCCGTAAAAAGGAGAGGGGCTCAGTGCAGTGTTAAACACGAACTCGTCCGATAGCTTATTGCTGCTGGTCACTACTTTAATGGATTATCGAACTAAACTGCTTGAAAAAATATTAGATTGAGATTTACCTTGTTGTCTGTTAAGAATTTCACGTATTGGAGTGGCTCCTCTAACTTTTTGTGGCATTGGTCGTTTCATATATTGCTTCGGCAACGATCTGAAGCGTTTTTTGTGTTCTTATTTTAAGATAACTACGTATCTTCGTGATGTGGGTGTTTTGAAGCTTCGCCGCGGCTCAGGTTAAGAATACCCAGCGGAGGGCGGTTGGTACAAAGAAAACTGCTTTAAAAGTTCAAATTCACCCAAACTACTTATGTTTGGTTAAATGTGTGTGTGCCGAATCTGTCAGTGGATTTTTTATTTTGTTTTAAACCATGTTTTAGTGTTGTGTATTCCTGATTGTAAGAAAGGTCAACTGAACCACTACATTTTCATGGAGTTCTGTGAGATCGGTGCTGCTAACAGTAGCTGCTAGCTGGCTGGTGCCGAGGTTGCGCTTCCTGTGAGCGGCTTCAATCCGCAGGAATTCAACCTGAAACTCTGACGGAAAGCTGTCCCTGTTCTGAGACAGTTCCCGGGTCTCACGGTGAAAGGCTGACCCAAGCTTAGCCGCAGTAGGACCGGGTAACTAGTTCAGCGATCAGCTGGTTAGCCACTGCTCATCAGCATCAGCTAACGTCAACTAGCTACCGGTTGACGAGCCTCAGCTCATAAACTGACCGTTTACATTCACCTGTTCATATGTGCAGTGACGCAGTGTGCTGGACTCTGGTTTCAGACTGTGTTGGAATTTTTTGTTAAATAACCAAACCAGTCAGGTTTTAATCAAACATGAACCAGTCAGTGAGTTCGTGACGATATCTCCTAGCCTGGCAAGCCATCCTATATATGTGTATATACTCTGCAAAGCAAGAATTGGTCTAGTTCACTAGGCTAGATATCTCCCGCTTCCATGACTGCAGGTCAGCTCAGATGCTTTTTCAGGTTGTGTGTTTGTGATAATAAACATTGTATGTTAACTGGGTTGATTTGGAATAAAATTACACATGACTGGTGTAGAACCAGTGACAATAAATCTTTATGTTAATCAGGAACCACGTCAGAGGAATAAATTAGTTCCTGCATCTTTAGACCAAATGTCACATCCTCATCCTTTGAATTTTGAGATCACTTGTTTCAAAATGCGCTGAGATCTAATAAGACAGGAGACCAATCATCTTCGGTTGCCATTTTCCATCTGAAGAACATATTGATGGAATAGATGGAATAGACTTTATTGATCCCACAGTGGGGAAATTCACTTATCACAGCAGCACCAACACTCAAGAGGATAATTAGAAGAGACATAAAAACATGGGGTACATGTATATACACATAGGCAGTAATGTAGTATTGTAATCTTCGATCACTAAAAAACCACAAATAGAAAATGAAAAACAAACTTGGTACCAACACTATGCAGCATACTGTAAGAGACACAGACAGACGATGTGAATCCGGTATTTCACAAGTATAGAACACATACTGAATATTGCATTGGTGTTATTGTGTACCAGGATGATACCAGTACAGCTTAAACTGAGGAGTTATACACTGCGGTAGCGCTCAGTTACTTGAGAAGGTGATGAGCTAAGAGTTTGGGCATAACTGTGAAAATCCAAATTTGTTTGCTGATTTGTTCTTAATGGTCTCCAAGTAGAAACCACAGACTGAAACAACATTTACATATAGTTATACGATAATTGTGTCACATCCTGGCACATTTTATATAAATATTAGATTGTCATTAATAAAGCCCAAACTCTTTAGAACCATTTCCCATCATGCTGAGACATTGTTCAGTGCGTTACCTAACCACCTTACAAGGATTGTTCTATAACGGATTTTAAAAGCCTAAAAAGTCCAGATCCTACCAGTGTTTTGTCGCCGGCTGGGTCACCGGGTTCAGCTGCTACTCACACACCGGGGCGGGAGGAGATAGACATCTCATAACAGTGAAGCACATCGTGCTAAATAAATAACGTGATTTTCACACACTAAACTTACCTGGTAAAATGTGTTTGCTGCAAATCCACAAATACTTTGAGGGCTGCTAGTCCGTTTGTTTGCTTCTGTCTCCATCAAAGTTTTTAGATATAAAGACAAGTTAGGTTTGCACCCCTTTCTGTTAGTGCAGCCAACCACGCAGCAAACTATTACCATTTTATGGTAAAACCAACAAAATAAAAGTGATATCAGGCTCAAAGAAGCTTCTTTTGGACTTTTAATGGATGTAAACGGTTCCTTTTATAATCCACCATGGCACCAACAACCACTCCTGATGAAGGTCTCTGACCAAAAGCTTGATTAATAAATATTTTTTCTGTAGATAAAAGTGCAGATTTTTTTCCCTCATTGAACTTAACGCTTAATCCAGCACCTTCATACATATGAGTGGTGTTTTCTTCTCTTTTTGAAAATCCAACATGGCAAAAGAGGCGTTCCCATGAGTAGCATGACGTCATGTTCGGAGGGTCAAAGAGCAAATATTCCAGCTGAGTAAACTGCATAAATCCAAACTACATAAAACTGAATAACGAGTAAAATAACCAGATTAAGGCTGGGGTATTGTGGGCATACGGCCAATTTAAAATGAATTGGTAAACACCCAGATGGGCTTTGTTTATGAAACTGTGACACGTGTGTCTTGGGTAACAGATTCTTCTGAGAGTGATTCTGTTAGCTCTATAAAAGGGTAGTTCTGTAAGTATAATATACTAAAAAAAAATTCATTTTTCCAGAAAAATTTCCTAAGAAAATAGAACAATTTAAAATTATTTGAAAGGAGTTTAATGGAATTTACAAGTACTCGTATCGGTACTCAGTATTGGCAAGTACTCAAAATGAAGTATTTTTACTTGTACTCAGTTTGAAAATATCTGGAATCGGTGCATCCCTAACTGTAAGATTTATCAGAATGTAAAGTCTGAAGCAGAGTCTTAAAAGGTGACAGGGTGTCTACAGGGTGATAGAAACTAGAAGCTGGTTCCACCAGAGAGGAACCTGAGAACCTAAAGCTCTGCCTCCTGTTCTACTTTTAGAACCTCTCGGAACCATAAGTACACCTGCAGTCTGAGAGCCAGGTGCTCTGATGGGGACATTGGAACAGAAAGAACTTTATTAGAAGAAGAAGCTTGATTTTTTTTACTGCTCTATAAGTTAGAATTACATTTTTAATTCAATACTAGCTCATACAGGGAGCTGATGAAGCAATGCTAAAACTGGGGAAAAAACATGATCTCTCCTCTTAACTAATCAGAGCTGCAGCAGCAATACAAATCACTTGGGCCTCAAAAATGTGACAAATAAAATTGTGCAATCAGTAGGCCTAGAAGAAGTAAATGCATGGACTCTGTTGCAATGTTGTTGATATAAAGTATTTTCTATTCATGTTTATTCATTTTGCAGACACTTTTCTCCAAAGTGACTTACAATTTACCTCAACAATCACTACTCTGAGAAAAAACAAGTGCTCATTTATGGAGAACTAAGACCATTTGAAGAGCTCCAGGATGATGGTATTTCCAGGGTGTCACCATTAAACTGTGGCTTTGTGACAACTTCCTGTAGCTGATCTCAGACACGACTGAAAACCTAATTATTTCCACTGATAGCCAGATATCTGAAATTTGGTATCATGTTGGGACTTGAGCCTCTTCCATCCAGCTGAGCCTCATAGAACGTATAATAGGCCGTGTCCATACAGCATCACGCTGGACAACTAGCTAGAAACAGGCTCAGCTAAGAAAAATCTCCAAACTTCAAACCTGAATTGGAGATGGTGATTCACAATTTCATCTCTTTAGACTATTTAAACAACCTTTTATCTGTTTGAGTTAAAAGGAATACAGTACAGTCAGCACAGAATGCTTCTTCCAGACTTTTTACAAACACACAAAAAGAAGCCACACACCTCTTTTAGTTTCTTTAAATTGGTTTGTGGTACATTTTAGCCCAATCTCAGGAACCAGATTTGGACCTGCTCAGAGTATCAGAACCTGCTGATAATGAGTCTGTTTTTGTGTTTAGGCTGCGGTGTGGCAGGCTCTGAACCACTATGCTTACCTGGATGCTGTTTTCCTTGCTGAGAGACTCTATGCTGAAGGTACACCTGTCTCTCCTCATGCTGCCACAGAAGGATCTCTACCTGTCTATCTGTATGTTAACCTGTCTTCCTGTGTGTCTACCTGTCAGTGAGGTCGGAGGAGGCTCTCTACCTGCTGGCCACATGTTACTACCGTTCGGGGAAGCCTTATAAAGCATACCGACTACTGAAGGCTCACAGTTGCTCCACTCCACAGGTTCGATTCCTGCTGGCAAAGTGCTGCGTTGAACTCAGCAAGTAAGTGCACAAACAAACACAGACCCAAGGGCTCAAACATAAGATACCTTTACAGTGATCGTCATAAATAGAAAAGAAAAGAAAATCCCTTTATTGTGAGACCTGTTTCTGGTGAAAGGTGAAACTGTAAAGAAGGAAGTCCAGTTTTTTTGTCTGTAGGGTCACCAGAACCGCAGGCTTGAGGGTTTGACTGTGAGGTAATGATTAAAAAAAAACATTTATTCCTGTGTTGTTTTGTAACTGATCCCAGAATACCAGAATGTCTCCCAGTTTCTCGTATTCATTTCTAATTTTAATTTCCTTGTTTATTAGAATAGAATAGAACAGCATTTATAGTTACTGATGCATATCCCTTTTTCACATTAATAATCATCAAAAGGTGACTGGCTGGGGAGTTAGTTGCCTGCCACGTAACAGGAGGGTTGTAGGTTCAAGCCCTGGCTGTCACTACTGTTGTGTCCTTTGGCAAGACACTTAACCCCCCTTTGCCTGCTGATGGTGGTCGGAGGGACAGGTGGTACCAGTGCTTATCAGCTTCATCTTTGTCAGTTATCCCCAGGGCAGCTGAAGCTACATTGTAGCTCATCACCACTTGTGTGTGGGGTGGGGTGTGTGTGTGTGAATAACTGGTTGTGTTGTAAAACACTTTGGGGGGTTGTAGAACCCTAGAAGGTTCTATATCAAATTCAGACCATTTACAATTTAAATCAACATACTGAGATAATATATAGAAGGAATTTTCTGATCTGATATGAAGTACTGCATTTCCTGTAATATGTAATTAATTGTCTGATAACAGTATCGTACAGATAAGCAGTGTATTGCACTGTAATAGAAGGATTTCATTAGGGGATAATACCAAGCATGGGATTGCAGACGGCAACTTTTTACACTGTAGATTTGATATATACTTTTATTTATATAAATGAATATAATAGTACAAATTAATATTAATATAATCAATGAAGGTGTGATCACACTAATGCATTTGTAGGCCCAAATAAGATTTCTGGACTAATTATCAGGGATGTGCTGCTGGGTCAGCAATTGTTTTATCAGAAGACATTGTGTCCATCACTTCAACAAGGGCTCTACAATATAGCAATAGTAAACCCATATTGGTCAATCTCTAGTTACCATGGTAACAGATTCAGGCTGAAGTGAGTCAGCTTCATTATTCTGAATGTCCTGATGTTATCTGGCCTGGCAAGCCATCCTATATATATGAATATATATATTTTACACTGTCGAAGAAGACACAAATACATCCTTTTTCTAAATCAGTGTTGCCCCTCAACAGGCTTTACTGTGGCACTGCACCACGGCAGAAATTCCAGTGCCACGCCTAAAAAATGCCCACCCACCGCCCTCTCTTACGAACAGTACAGAGGCAACGTGTCCACCTCCCCCGCCCCAAAAAAATTGGAAAAATTTCTAGGGGAAAACACTGTAAATATAGGTCTTAAAGGAGTCATCACCTGAAATTTTCACTTTTCCACTTGAAAACATGTCTATAATGGCTTCCTAATGATTTTTCACTGGCCGAGAAGCCGATATTTGACATTGAAGCATTTGTTTAATCTTGCCTTCTTCAACCAGCTCATATGCACCCCACGAGCATGCGGACTCCAAAAAGAGATTAGCCTTTATGCTGACACAAAGTTCGAATATAAACAAATATGAACCAGCAGCGAACAAACCAGCACAACAAAGCTCATTTCATAACGTGAAACGCATAAATTATGTCTTTCCGTTGACGACTCATGTTATAATCCGTGTTATGGGAAACAAAACTCCGATCGGTTTGTGTATTCCATCTTCACAACAGCATAAGAGCCGATGCCTGGCTGTTAGCTTCCTTTGTCCCAACTCAACAACATGCGAGGGCGCCATTATGCGGGAGGCGAGGACTCGTACATACACGGTTGGATCCCGTAGGTCACTGCCAGGTCGGGTTCAGTTAAAACCTTTGTTGTTTTGGAGCAAGACGCTGAAGCTGCTTCCTGCTTCCTTCCACCAATCAACGCGCCCCTCAGTCCCGCGCGCGTCCGAGACAGCCGAAATATCGCGTGTGATCTCGTGAGAAAATATGCCCTTTACATAAAAGGATCAAAAAAGCACATTTGTAATTTATTTTTCCAATACAATTTATTTTAATGGTCTAAAAGACTATAATAGGACGTAGATATCCACGGTATTATAGGTGATGACTCCTTTAAGTACCTCTATCTGCTCTTGACCAGAGGAAACGTCCTAGTCTAAATAGTCCAAAGTTGAAGCCAAAGCTGTTTCAAACGCGTCGTTGCCATCTTAGTTGTTTCACCTCATCACATCATCCTGCTCACTAAACCAATAGAGTGATGTGAGTGGCAGGACACAAGACTGTTCAGGCCTGCTGAGGTTCCTATGGAGCGTGGCTAGACTGACCTGCAGAGCAAAATCATTTTGCTTCGGCTATTGTTTGATTTTAGGCTAGATGTTATTTACACTACTAATGCTCTTCGGTAGACCTGAACTGCAGATCACAGAATCTGTTATGTATTACCTATCTGCCTTGTAGACTAGCTGAGGGGGAGCAGGTCCTGATTGGTGGAGTTTTGAACAAACAGAAGAGTCAGGATGATATCATCACAGAGTTTGGAGACTCTGCCTCCTTCACATTGTCCTTACTGGGCCACATTTACTGGTGAGTAGCTGGTTTACCCATGTGGTTCTGGTCTCTGTAGTCTCACCTGTTGACTCCTCATCTTTCTCTGAGCAGCAAGACCGACCGTGCTGCTAAAGGTGCTGAGTGTTTTCAGAGGAGTCTAACCCTCAACCCGTTCCTTTGGTCACCGTTTCAGAACCTATGTCACCTAGGTAACGTACACACGCGTGCTTACGCACACACACACACATATCTCATGAGTAAATGACTTGAGGAAAATAACATGGTTTTTGTTTCTAGGTGATAAACCTGATCCAGATCAGATGTTTAGGCTGTCTGCTTTACCGAACTCCACAGTAGCCCCACCCCCTCCGCATATAAGCCCCGCCCAGAACCCATCTCATCGTCTTGACACCGCCCTCATGGAGACGCCACAGGACACACTGGTACACTAAACAAACACTTGAATATAATAACTGCCCTCTGATGATTAAATTGGTAGTAATCTTGTAATCTGATTACTTGCAGTAAATGTGTTATTTGATGATCACCCGTAGGTTATTATTGTTGTAGTAAATTTGTAATCTGATTACTGCCCTCCAATTGCTAACCCAGTAGTAATTTTGTAATTTGAGTACTGGTACTATCAGATTACACATGGTAAATATACTAGTGTTAAACAGAAGTTCTTGTTTTACAGGAATTGAATCGTTTGAATCTTGAATCAAGTGGAAAGTTGACGTCTGATTTGTCAGTTTCCTACATTGACTCCTCCCTCATCTCCCCGGAGACTGGCTCGCTCTTGGGTAATACGATTTCCATTGCATCAGCTGGCTCTCTCCTGGCTAAACAAAACAAACCCAAAAGTGGGCGGAGTTTGCTGGGGGGGCCTGCAGCCCTCAGCCCCCTGACACCCAGGTGAGTGTGTTGACATACCTGTGTGTGTTGCCCCTAAACCTGGATGTTCTCAAGCTTGGTTTATACGTCTCCGTCAGCTCGAGTGCGGAGTCATACACGTGCACTGATGGAGATGTTTTCCTTTCAGACTTTGTTGCCTGGGGAATGTTGCAAAGCAGTTGCCTGCCTGGACAACAGAGGGCGTAGCACTAGGCTGTTGTGCTACTATTGTATATATATTTATATTGTGTTTATGTATTTAAAAGACTTTTTAACACAGATAAATTTGTCCCTCATTCACCTCTTCATGCAGTCACCACCTCCAAACTCGTTTCCCGTAATTTCCTCCACAAATTAAAAGTTTGCTTTGTTCCTTTGTTCTTCTTCAGTCACGGGTGTATAAACACTGATATCATCTGACTTCTTCCACAAGATGTTCTCTGACCTGCTCCGTGTCTGCTGCTAGCCATCTTCAGCACTCGTTTTTTTTTAATGGTGGTGCTGTTGATGAATTCAAAGGAAGTGGCGAGCTGACCAATCACAGGCTTGTGGTCCATCGCTTTCGGTGGACAGTTAAAAGATTTGGCATATCTTCTGTCACCCTCTGCAGGCCTGCTGCAGATCCCTTGCTTCAGCCTATCATGGCGTTGCATGTCTGTCTCCAAGCAAATGGAGAGGTTTTAACCAGGCTTCAGAAATAACGGGACCTGCTGTGGTGCTCATCTGCTGTTCCGCAAACAAACTAGAATAAAAAAGATGGTCGCATCTTTAGTGTTTCCCCTAGATTTGTATTGTTGGTGCAGCAGCGTATGAGAGTGTGTGTGCACATGTGATTGCACTCACTCTTGTGCATAATGTTGTGGTAGCTTATTTATTTTATTTTATTTATTTAACTTATATTTTCCAGGAGGATAAACTACTTGAGATGTGGCATCTTGTTTTCGAGCAGGTCCTCCTACCATACAACAAGTAAAGAATAAGATGGCAAAGTCATTAAATCATTACAAACTAAGAAAATGAAAAAAAAAAATCCTTAGGAGCTTTAACACAGAAGGCATATCTCCCAACTTTTTTTTAAACCGAGGAATAACAAATGAGGGCTGCTCTGTAAAATGGGTAAAATACCAGGAGTTAATGGGTACCAACAAGACTTTCAAATAAGATGGAAAATCAAAATGAATACATTTAAAAATGAATAACAACCAATGAAATTGTCGTCTGGCTTTCAAGGTCAACCAAGAGAGTTGTTCATGCATGTATCAGTAGTGAGTTCTGAAACGACACCTCTAAACAAAACGACATAGGCTATTGTAAATAACATCAAGAGAGTGAAGGCTAGCAACCGAGGAGTTCTGATATAGTATATCTGCATAATCTAAAATTGGAAGCGGAAGCTGAGTTACAATACGCTTGCGTACTGTCAGTTCAAAACAATTGATAGATGTATATAATGTTGTGACAAACCGTTTGAATATGATATCTGAAGGACAACTCGGACTCCAACCAAACACCTAAATATTTTATCAGATGTAGATACAAGAGAGGAATCTATAAAATGTAGATTGAGAGTCCCATCAACACCAGAGTTAATAGCACTTCTACTAAAAAGCATGGAGTAGGTTTTGGATTTATTTAAAATAAGTTTATTTTGGGCTAACCAGTGCTGCACTTTGTTAAAATTAGACTGGAGAGTTTCCTGTATTTCTTTTTTACTCTGCTTAGAGCAGTATAAGACTGTATCATCAGCATACATGTGAACAGAACAAGAAGTACAAGACAATGGCAAATCATTAATAAAAATAGAAAATAATAACGGCCCCAATGAAGAGCCTTGCGGAACACCTCTAAAGATGCCTGGCGTATTTGATTCAAACCTATTAAAAGAGACAAATTGCGAACGATGATGAAGAAAAGAATTAAACCACAATAAAGACAACCTTGAAAGGCCAATGGCATACAATTTGTTCGAAAAGCAAATAATAATCAACTAAATCAAAGGCTTTGGTTAAATCAAGAAAAAATATTTTTTTTAATTGCTATCAAAACCCGAGTAAATATCATTGGTAAATTTAAGCAAGGCAGTTGTAGAGAAATGTTTTCTAAATCCTGATTGGCACTGAGATAATAGATTATTAGTGTCCAGATAATTTGGTAATTGGTTAAATACCAATTTTTCAAATACTTTTACCACTGTGTTAACTAGCAATAGGTCTGTAATTATTAAGTTCAGAAGAATCATTCCCTTTATGCAGTGGAATGATCTTAGTACATTTCCAATCTTTCGGGACAGAACAAGAGTTGATAGAAAGATTAAAAAGAATTGACAAGGGAAGGGCCAGAGCATCAGCAGCAATTCTAATAAATCGACCTTCAGGCTTATAACAGGTTCTAAGTTCTTGTTGTTCTAACGTGTCATTTCTGTACAGCTTTGGTATCCTGCCCCTTGAACCCAGCCCCGGAGACGCCACATATCTACAGAACTATTCAGCTACGATGGAAACACAAACCACAGCTTCCAGCAAGAAGGTACACACCCCTGAATGAGCCATAGTGTTGTACACATGTGCTACACATCTCACAGCAGCAGTTTGTGTAAACATTTAGTCTTTTGAATGAAACTGGAAAGGTTCATGTGAAACTCAGGTGGGTCTACCTTCAGGATGAGGTCGGGACTTTTTGCATGTTAATAACTTTGCTGCATGATTGTGCAGCAAGAAGGTTGCATCTCTCAACACAGCTGCAGCCTTTCTGCGTGTAGTTAGCATGTTCGCTCCATGCGTGTGGGTTTTCTCCAGGTACTCTGGTTTCCTCCAACAACAACAAAAAGCATGCATGTCAGGTTGATTGGTGACTCTAAATTGTCACGAGGCGTGAGTGTGTGTGTGGCTGGTTGTTTGTCTTGTTTGTCTCTCTGTGGCTCTGTGATGGACTACTTTTTTGTCCAGGTGTCCACTGTCTTTGCTTAGTAACTGCTGGAGATAGACACTAGCTCCTGGTGACCATTACAGGAAAAAGGGGTTACCGAAGATGAAGAAATGATTAAATAAAAAAATGGTGGAAGAACTGGAGTAATTATACTGATCAGGCAGCCACATTAGTCTATTCTCACCTGCACCTGTCTCTGCCAGTCTGTCTCTAGAATTGGTCAGTCCAAGTCTGTCTTCAGTCAGAGTGGTAACAGTAGAGATGTTCTCCCCATTCCCTTCAACCAATCACAGACCTCAGCGCCTCACACCAGGTAACTTCAGCGGTCAGGCAGCGCTTAGCTGTGTCTGATTTCACACTTTACCTTTCTCTCTCTATAGGTGTATCTGGTGTTTGATAATCAGTTTGTTCTCTTATCAACCATTTCTTCTGAAGTTAATGTTGTTTAATTTAAAGGGATTGTCCATCCCTAAGTGACATTTTAGTCTGGAATGCTGCCAAATTAGGAGAATGACTGGGCCTGTTACAGAATGCTTTTCCCTCCTTACTAACTCTGAAGAATATGGCAACAGACTAAATTTCACTTAGGGGTGGAATATCCCTTTAAGTGTCTGAATTGTTGGAAGAAAATATTTTTATATTATTTGTATTTTTTAGAACAACAAAAGTATGTAGTTCAGCTGCTATATATCATGCACTTCAACATGTGTGCATGTGGCCCAATCAGATGTCTAACTGTGTGATGATCCGTCTCTCTGGTAGTGGGTCTCCTCAGGTACTCAGTCCCAGTATGTCTGGTCCTCCAAATGTTCAACCCAGAAGAAGCTCTAGACTGTTTACCAGTGCCAGCTCTACTGCCAAGGTACTGGACTCCCACAGAGATGTGACACTTAATGACGGCATGTTGGTGCTCAGCAGGTTCACACTGGTTCTGTTTCTGCAGGAGAACAGTAAGAAGTTAAAGATGAAGTTCCCTACGAAGATCCCTAACAGGAAAACCAAATGTAAATCAGCAAAGACGTCAAATAGCAGTAACCTGAATGAGAGTCTGGATATTCTGAGACTTGATCCCAGTTTGAGCCTGCCAGATACCAGAATACCCCAGTATCAGCGGGCCGCTGCAGGTAACATCAGCTTTCTGTATCCATGCTTTAGTGTTTGTCCTGTGGGCCTGATAGAATCAGAGTTTGGATCACCTTTTTAATGCTTCCTTATAAATGAACCTGTGTGAGGTATCACACTTGGGCATCTCAGGGGAGAGTAAGTTAGCACCAGGAGTTTGTTGTTCCTTGGTTAAGATTGAGACTCTGCTGTGTTTGGTTGGTTGCTGCAAATCTAAAAATGAAACTCATTCTGTGATACCTGCAAAAGGTGTTTCCTCATACAGAGCCACAACATAATCTGTTTTGGACCAGAACCGGTCTGGTTCAGATCGATGCATTGACGTGATCCACCTGTTTTGTTTGAATTCAGACAGCGTGATGGCGTTGCTACGGGAACTTGGGCGGGGCTATCAGGCACTATGTTCGTATAACTGCAGAGAGGCCATCAACATTCTGACGTCACTTCCTCCTCAGCACTACAACACCGGCTGGGTCCTCACGCACATCGGCAGGGCCTACTTCGAGCTGGCTGAATACATGCAGGTGAGTCCACTCAGGTGATGCCTTTTCTGTTCTGCCTGTGACAGAGGGTCTCCTGATCACCATGGCAATGTTTGTAGGCAGAGCGTCTGTTCAGTGAAGTGCGCAGGATTGAGTCGTACCGAGTGGAGGGAATGGAGATTTACTCCACCACCCTGTGGCACCTGCAGAAAGACGTGGCCCTGTCAGCACTGGCTAAGGACCTAACAGACATGGACAAGAACTGTCCTGAGGTGAAGCGCACACCTGATCAGTGTCTGCTCAGGTGAACTAGGTGATGTGGTAACACTGTATGTGTCTGCAGGCCTGGTGTGTCGCAGGAAACTGCTTCAGTCTGCAGAGGGAGCACGACATCGCCATTAAGTTCTTCCAGAGAGCCATCCAGGTAAGCTGCTGTCACTATAGTTACCGGAAGGGTTGGGCGGTATCTGGTCCTGGTAAACATGTCTCTGATGGTACTGGGTTATAGAGTTTTACTGTCGTGTGTTCCTTTATTTAATAATTAATCTAAATACTAAGCTTGTTTACAGAAGCACCATAGATAATATCCCTATAAAACTCAATGACTCTGTCTCTTGATCTGAAGGTGTGAAGTTCTCTTTCACATTGAGTTAAAATTAAAACAAATTTCTATATAAAATATGATAAAAAAAATAAACCTTAGAATGATTGATCTTATGCCATTAAATCATCACATAAGGAGTCTGGGACTAAAATCTTTAAGTTATAGTAAATAGAGTTTGATTATGGACAATATCGGGCAAAAGAGATGATTCTGAACTGATTTACTAACATCTAAATTTGAGTTCAAGTAAATCCAGAAAGAATTTAATATATTTAATAAGTGAACTGGTATAAATGGAGAATTGGGACCACACTGAAGTGAGATGAGGAAGAAATCTTCACTAATTTATATTATGGTAAATAAATTTGTCATTTGACTCAGAGTTAAAGCTACAATGGCAAATCTGCAAAACAAGCAAGCTTAAAACATTTTTTTCATGTATCTTCTCAACAATGTTCTAACATAGTATAGCTATTACTGTTTTGTGGAGATTAAAAAATGAAAAAAATAATGAAATTGTTCTCAGATTAAGTTCTCAGACTGATGAGTTCAGATAAACTGTCAGTGAGAGATACTTTATTTTCTGATGGAGACAGATTGGATCTGACTGTCTGGAATTTTGACAGAAATGAGTACAAATAATAATATAGTTAAAAATGTCATTTTAGAAATTGATTTGAATATTCAGGATTTTAAACCAGTTTCAAATGTTAACGCTACCGATAAGATAACAGATTTTTTTTTCCTTTTGCTGAAGTTACTTCATGGTTCCTTCTTTTCCTCTTCTGCTTCTCCTGTTCTGAGAAAATGATGATTGTTTTTCAAACTGAGGTCTAACAGAGAGGACATGTCCAAGTATCACTGAGGTGGTTTGACCAATAACATAACTACAATATTTCCATGTTTTCAAATTTGTATCGAGTTGGCTGTATTTCTAACCATAATAATGAGGGGTGAGATTCTGGCTGTTGTAGTACAAATTTATTATTTTTTTCTGTTCATAAAAATATTTTAAACACAATTGTTTTTGAAATGTATTTCTGAATTACTTTGAACTAAAACATTAAATTATATGAATCAAATCATACATTTGTCAATTAAAAAACAAAAGAATCTCAACTTCAGTAGCAGGTGAATCCTTCAGAATGTGATCTCAACAACTAAAGAGTAAATCGTGTCGGTCGATATAAAAAATGTTCTGACATGAAAACATTTTCTGTTGAAGGAAATTGCCTGAAATCTGATTTACATGATCTACATGTTTTAATATAACATTTCAAGTCACAATCATAATAATTTATAACCAGATTTAAACAACATATTGTTGGTCACATTTCTAAGGAATAAGGATTCCCTTCATTCAGTCTCTGAAAGCAAGGGCTATACACAGAGAAGGAATTTGATGGTCAAACCAAAGTAGTGGGATTGTTCTCATCTTACAGAAAGTGTCCATCTGTCTGTGCAGACACCGACAGATGGATATAGGGTCGAATTGCTGATAGTTTGGTCAGCCATTGAAGAAAGTCTTCACCTAAATCACAGCTTGGAACGTGTTTGGAACAGTTCATGTGAAGAGAGTAAACATACAAAGGCTGCTGAAAACTTATTACTGCTGGCAGTTTGGGGCATTTTAGGGGCTGACCTTTCACCTGTTTGTCTCTCAGGTCGACCCAGGGTTTGCATACGCCTACACCCTTTTGGGTCATGAGTTTGTTCTGACAGAGGAGTTGGACCGAGCTCTTGCCTGCTTTCGAAATGCAATCAGAGTCAACAGCCGACACTACAATGCCTGGTACAGTAACCCGTGGAAACACCTGCTGTAACAGTTGCATACACTGCTTACAGGACATACACAAAACTACACAACAGTGTGTTGATGAAGATGTTCTCATACATTTATGTGTGTAGGTATGGACTTGGAATGATTTACTACAAACAGGAGAAGTTCAGCTTGGCAGAAATCCACTTCAAGAAAGCTCTGAGCATTAACCCTCAAAGCTCTGTGCTGCTCTGTCACATTGGAGTGGTACGTTAGCATCTGTTAGCATTAGCTCAGTGTGCACGTGGACACAGTTGAGTGATCTGCCAAATGCTGCAGCTTTACACTAACAACGTGTGTGTTTAGGTGCAGCATGCTCTGAAGAAGTCTGATGCTGCTTTAGAGACTCTGAACAGAGCCATTGTGATCGACCCGAAAAACCCGCTCTGCAAGTTCCACCGAGCATCCATCCTGTTCGCCAACGACAAGTACAAGGTACCCAGCATGCAAGCGCTCGGCACACATGCATTGTTTTCTGTCATTCAGTCATTATAACAACCTGTCTCTCTGCAGGCGGCCCTTCAGGAGTTGGAGGAGTTGAAGCAGATTGTCCCCAAAGAGTCACTAGTTTACTTCCTCATAGGAAAGGTAAGAGCTGGTTGTGTCCAAGCAGATAACTCCTCTCGGAGCACACAGAATCAGTCAATGTGGGGAAAAAAACAGCAGTTCATCTAGAAAGTTTGTGGCAGTGGAACAGAAGCAAATGCATTTGTCAAAGGTCAGAGTTGTGTTCCCATTGGTAAACTCCTAACCCCTGAGCCACCATCACCCACAAGTACTAGTAGTACTTACTGGGTTGGACCCCTCTTTGCCTTCGTTATAGCCTTATTTATTGTTGACATTGGTTCAAAAAGGTGTTTGAAACACTCAGATGTTCTGGTCGATTAGTTAGTTGCACATCCATGATGTAACTCTCCCATATCCATGAGTGCAGGTACCACCTCGTCCAGCTTTTGGTGCATTCACATCTGGGTCGGCTGGTCTAGCACTGGTAGGGTAATTGTGTTCACACCTGGGTAATCTGTGTGTTGCCTGTGCTCAGCTGATTAATTTTTTCAGACCTGCTCTCTTGCTGTCAACCTGGCACTGAGCCAAACCAACACATCCACTACGGATTGATTAGTTAGCTGAAGTTCATGCCTACCTATAGAGGGTGCTTCTGACTGGCGGGTAGAATCATGCGCAATTCATTATCAGTCTGGTTGCATCTAATCTAACCGCAGCTCGGACCTGCCACTCCAGCCACGGCAACACAAGGACAGACTGCTGTGAGAAGAGCCCACAGCAGCACCGCACCTCAGAGAGAGAGTAGGAAGCTGTGTGCTTGATGTCCGAGTCTCCAAAAGCAACGCTGCTCACACCTGCCTTTGTTTAGTAATTTAAGGAGGACACCACAGACTTCTCGGCACGTCTTTTGCCCCGCCAACGTGGTCGGAGAAATCTATGTTCCTGAGAAGGCTGTGTGAACAAAACCTGGCCGCGTGGGGATGGGCTGACCCAACCAAGACCGGACTGGGCCGACCCAGATGTGAATGCACCGTTTGTTGTGGAGGAACAGAATCATGCTGTGTCTGAGTCTGTTTAACTGTACGTCTTGCTTAAAGCTCCACTTTTCTCGTCCACACTTTTTCCTTAGGTGTATAAGAAACTGGGTCAGACCCACCTGGCTCTGATGAACTTCAGCTGGGCCATGGATCTGGATCCTAAAGGAGCCAACAACCAGATCAAAGAAGCCATTGATAAGAGATACCTGCCTGAAGACGAAGGTATGCCCACCTGGGTTCAGGGTGAATAGGTCGCATAACACCTGTCTCTTATACC
>SSNS01000439.1:77115-134953 GCA_006937985.1 Aphyosemion australe
GCTACAATGAGCTCTACCTGAATGTGAACATGCTGAATATGCAGGTGCATAAACAGGTGTTACCTTGCCCCCTCCAGGTGAATGCCTCAGGTTTTCAGTGGATCCCACCTTAGACTTCACATTGCTGAGGTTGGGCATTGGGTGGGAGGATAGAGGGGGTGTTCGGCCACGAGCAGAGCCAGGAGACCTGGGTGGGGTCCGGACTACAGCCACCTGAGAAACCACACCAGTTACATCAGAACCAGCAATCAAATATAAAATGAATCAGTTGAACCTGGACTGAGCCAATAGCCATCATGTTCCATTGATTTTATTTTTTTGAACACATGACGTCAAAAAAGAAGAAAGAAAAATTTACAAGGATGCATACTCATAGCAACTAAAGTGTTCGATAAAGGAAGTAGGATGAAGCAAAAGCTAATTTAGTCCTACTCCCTTCTTCCCAGGTCAAAATAAGTCCAAATAAATTGTCACCCTCCTGTGCAGTTATCCTTGCACGTTAACAAGCACTAGTATCAATATTCATACCCATGTGTATATATATTTATAAATATACATATTCATGCACCTATATGCTTATACACATGCACATTTACACACCCATCCACATATACCTACCTACACACACTTATGTAAATATATATATACCTGAGGTACCCTCATGAGACTGGGTCAAAAGCCTTGTCTAGATCCACAAACACATGTAGACTGGTTGGCCAAACTCCAATGCCCTTTCAGCATCTTGGCAAGGTTATTGAGCTGGTTCATGGTTCCACAGCGAAGGATTAAAACCAAATTGCTCCTCTGCAATCACAGATTCAGCTATTGATCGGATCCTACTTTCCAGTACCTTGGAGTAGACTTTCCCAGGAGGCTAAGGAATGGGATCCATCTATAATTAGAGCACCATCCTGGTCCTCTTTCTTCAAAATGGGACCCCCAGTCTGCCACTTGCAGGCACTGCCCTCAATGTTCACACAAAATGTTAAAGAGGCATCAACACCAGCTCCGGTGGCCAAGTGGTATGAGTGTCCGCCCCGGGACTGGGAGATCGGGGTTCAAATCCCGGTCGGGTCATACCAAAGACTTTGAAAAAATGGGACCCAATGCCTCCTCGCTTGACACTCAGCACTAAGGGGTTGGATTGGGGGGTTAAACCACCAAATTGTTCCCGAGCGCGGCCACAGCTGCAGCTCACCGCTCCCCTCCACGGGGATGGGTCAAATGCGGAGATGTAATTTCACCAGTGTGTGATGAATACTTGGGACTTTAATCAAGACAGTCCTGAGTCTCTGCTGTCACGTACATGTTTGACTGCCTCAGCAGCATCTGCCCCAGAGATTGGCCATTCCGTCCTCAAGTCTCCCAGCTCTGTTTCTTCACTGAAATGCATTGGTGGGATTGAGGAGCTCCTCAAAGAATTCCTACTACTGCCTGACAATGTCCCCAGTAGAAATCAGAAGTTCACCATTCCCATGGTAAACAGTGTGCTCTTCCTCCTCTGAAGTGCAGTACGAAGAAAACCTCATTCAGACCATCTACTATTCTCTGAAGTCTACTAGAACAACTGATCCAAACTAGAGCTATGCATGAGATTAGAAGTTCTGACCATTACCACCCTGCAGTTTCTTTCACTCCCACCCAATTTTCCTCAGAATCAGAAGAAATGCTCAGATCCATCTCTGAGCTTAGACGAACATTTAACCTGACCCTTAAGATGCAGACAAAGAAACAAATGAAACCAAACAACATACAATAAATTTAAAAATGGTAATGTCAGAACAAAAGCCATGTGAGATGAAAAATACATTTTTACACTCAACTAATAAATTCATTTTTTAAAATCATGGCGTTATTCTGGAACCATAAATCCAAGTCATTAACTAAACCCCAACAGCAGATGGAAGAGAGGATGGAGGTGTTCTGACCTTCCGCACATCTCTGTTGGGAGTTGATGATCTGCTGGCAGGTGAACGACTTCCTGGACTGTTGACGCTGTCGACAGACTCTGAATGACAGATGGACTTATTAACAGGTGAGTCTGTTGGAACAGCTTCATAATGTTTCACTGGTTTTATTGGTGTTGAGTACCTGTGCTCTTGGCAGAGATCATCTTTGCAGCTCTGCTGCCCCCTGCTGTTCTGGAGCCCTGAAATTGATAACCTGATGAAACTCAGCAGCAAAATGTTTTATTAGAAAATTCTTCACTTTTCTTCAACACTAAGCTGTTGTTCTCCAGCTGTAGGTCAAAGCTGAGGACGGAACCAGAACTTCTGACTCCTTTGCCAGTTCTACAGGATGCCTCAGTGTAACTCTTGCTTGTAATTCACCTGGTCTAGCAGAACGCATCAGAAAACTCAACCAAAATTTACCTTCATGGCTGCATCAGTGGGCTCTTTTCCAGCTGCTTTACCTGGAAGTGAAGACAGGGAGGAGTGGGGAAATGGCAGGGGAGATGAGAGACCGGAGGAGGAGACATCATCATCACCAACATTTAATCAAACTATCTCTGGAAGGAGGAGGTGGAGCAGGGGGAGGGCAGAGGGATGAGCAGGGTGAGATGGGGTACATGGATTTGAAAAGCAGGGGAGGAGGGAGACAGGAGAAGGATGGGGGGTAGCGTGACCAAGAGCATTAGAGGGAGGAGCCAGGAGGAGGCGACATCACTCCCAATAATGAGGCAAACCATTGCTAGTTCTGATCAGGTGTCTGTTCCCATGACAACCGAGAAGTCAAATAGGAAGTGACTAGTCTGTCTCACTGTAAGCAGGAGAGACAAAAATCAAAAACATGGCACTTAGGTGAACGAGGAGGGAAGAGGAGCAGGGGGACAACGGGGAAGAGGTGCAGCAAGACAAAAATTTGCTAGAGGGGAAGGAGCACCTGGTTTTCTGAGTGGAAAGAAGGAGGCGTTTGTTTTTCGTCTCTGAGTAGCTCCTGCAGGAGGTGCTCTGTTTCTAGAGGGAGATGCAACATGAGAAAAGAAACATGGAGTGCATTTCTTTTTGTCAGCAGGAACCTCCAAGCTGAACACGGAGGAACAGGAGTTCTTAGGTTCAGCTGCTCCTCAGAAGGAGTAGAAGGGGGCTTTGAGTTGCAGGGCACTTCTTGGATCTCCTCAATTGACGTCACAGTTCCTCCTATCAGCAGATCCTCCTTGTAAAGCTCTTCTCCTGTTCCTTCAAACGGCTCCTCTTCCCTGATTACATCGTCATCCTCCTTCAAATCCCTTCCTCCTCCTTCACTGTTTACTGCCTCCTGCTCCTGTTTGGAAGGAGGTGTGCAGGAAGAACAGGGCTGTTTTCTAGCCCTAACCGGTCAGGACTTCAAGTTTGGGATCAGAAGTGATCCAGACTCAAATCCTGGATCTGAATCTGAGCCAAGGTCAGACTGAGCTCACGTTCATGACTGATTAACTGATGGTACGAATGGATGACAGGCAAACACAAACCTCCCATCATCCTTTGCTCCTCCTGGGCAGGGCCATCTTTGATGGGAATCGATTCTCCATCCATCATCACTCCTGCATGAAAAGAGAGGTGGAAAATGAATCAGGAGGAGGACAAGAAATGGGGAGTAGACACATTTTAGAGTCATTTATGACTCTTATTATTGTTAGAATTAGACGCAGGTGAGAAAGTTTGTCCTCTAAAGCAAATTTTTACATCCTTAAACTTGCAGTCTGTCACAGAGCAGAACCTCATTTATCTCATGAGTTAACTGAGAAAACTGCCTTTTCACCACAAACCACCGAGTCCATCACAAAGAAGATTTGAGTAACAAACAGCAGAGCCTAACACACCTCCACAACAGAAACCAGCTGAAAAATCAACCCAACATTTGTACAACTTTTTTCTCTTTATTCCAAGCAGATCCTCTTTTTGGTCACAAACCCAGAAGAAGCTCAGGAGGTAGAGAGGTTGTTGGTTTAATTCAGTTTAGGTTAATTACAAGTGAAACTTAAAGGGACACTAGTCAGTTCTGGCCTTTCATTGTTACGCGGACGATTGTCAAGTTTATGCTCCGGTTAGAGGGGTGGCGGGCATCCTACAGTGTCTGGAGGAGGTGAAAGTGTGGATGGCCTCTAATTTTTTGAGCATAAATGAGGACAAGACTGAAATTATCTTTTTTAAACCTAGTGGGTCATCGGCTGTGTCTCCTCTTTTGGATGAATTCTTGCCTTGTCCCAAAGATGTCATGTCTAATCTGGGGGTCAAGGTTGACTCAGAGCTGAAATTTGATAAGCAAATAAATGGGGTGGTAAAATCCTGCTTTTTCCAGTTAAGGAAGCTGGCTAAAGTTAAGTCTGTCCTAATGAAGAGGGACATGGAAAGACTCATTCACGCTTTTATCACCCCAAGAATAGATTACTGTAATGGTCTATACATTGGGGTGAGTCAAGGTTGTCTCTCAAGACTGCAGTTAGTGCAGAATGCTGCGGCACGTTTTCTAACTGGCACCCGTAGGTGTGATCATATCACCCCTGTGCTAGCTTCTCTTCACTGGATTCCAGTTTTTTTTAGAATTAAGTTTAAGATTCTTGTGCTGATTTATAAATCTATGAATGGGTTGGCACCTGCATACCTCTCCGACATTCTCCTGCCATTCGAGCCACCACGTCTGCTGAGGTCGGCTGACCAGCAGAAGTTGGTGGTTCTGAAGACAAGGTTGAGGCGGAGAGGTGATAGGTCTTTTGCTGTGGCGGCTCCGTGCCTTTGGAATCAGCTGCCGGGCAATATTAGGCAAGCCTCCTCGCTTGGAGTTTTTAAAACCCTTCTTGTATGCACTTGCGTTTAACACGACCTGATTGTTGTACATCTGCTCTTGTTTTTAATTAAAAAAATTTTATTATTATTATTATTATTATTATTTTAGGGTATGTTTAACTGTGATGTGTTTTTAATGTTTTATTGATGTTTGTTATATTTTTTATTGTACAGCACTTTGGTCGACAGTGTTGTGTAGAAAGTGCTATAGAAATAAAATTGGATTGGATTGGATTTTTAACACCTTAATCTAACTGCTGAAATGTCCTCCCAGCCTTCATTAGTGTCTACGGAAGTGATTCGTCACCAAATCAAACAAATCAGCTGCATTCATGATCTAAAACATGCAGGAAACATGCTGGAACCAGACTGCAGAGCCAGGTAGGTCAAGCTGAATTTTTCTAAAACCCAACAGACCGGACCGGCAACTATAAAGTTGCAAGTGGAATATTCTGGCCACAGGGGGCAACAGGAGCTGGGTGACCTTTCATTAACCCTGTAATGGGTCATTTTAGCACATACTGGCTCAAGAAAATTATTTAAAAATATTAAAAAGTTGCAAAGTGTTCCTTTAAAAAATTAGAATAAGGTGCAAAAGTTCATTTATGTTAGTAATTCAACTTAAAAGGTGAAACTAACGTATGAGACAGACTCATTCCATGCAAAACCAGATATTTCAGCCTTTAATTGTTATAATAGTGATGATCATGGCTACAGCTGATGAAAACTCCACATTCAACATCTCAGACAATTAGAATATTGTGAAAAGTTTCAATATTCTAATCTCAAAGTGTCACACTCTAATCAGCTGCTGAATCCAGAACACCTGCAAAGGGTTCCTGAGCCTTTAGATGGTCTCTCAGTCTGAGTTGGATTAATGACATAAATGGACTTTTGAACAATATTCTAGTCTTTTGAGTTTCACCTGCATACTGTATACTGTGCCCGTTAAAAACTAAAGCAATTTTAAAATTCTTTACAGAAAGCAAAAGTTTAAATAAAGAACACATTCAACTTGATGGTTTCTAATGAATTGATATAAGCTGTAATAAAACCAGATTACCTACATAAATAATCAAATTTACCCAGATTGCATTCAGCAACGTTCATCAATCCTGAGCAGCAGCAGGTGATGGGCCAGAGTGGAAATGGAAACGCCCTTTGCAGGAATTATTTCATTCCTGTGTTTTAAATTGGATGCTTAAGGTTGGTTTAGAATGGATAATGGTTTATTATGGTGATTGTTGAATGCTTTTTTTAGTTTAATGTGATTATTATTGGTTCATAGCAGACATTGTTGATTTATTGTAGCATTTGGAGGTTTAATATATTGTTGGCTTATGGTGTTTTGTTTTTAAATTTACTATGGTTGTTGTTGGTTTATTGTGATTTTGTTGATTTAATCTGTTTTAATAGTTTAATCCATTTCCTGGAACATTTCCACTTTGGGTTTTTAACTTTCAAAATCATCTTATTGTCTGTATTATGTTCTTTAAAAGTATTTATCTCTTACATGCCTGAACTCTTGTAGTCCCTGTACTGTTCTGGATGAATGGATCTACTGACAGATAACAACAGCCAGAAAGACCTTAAAACGGTCAAAACAAAAAGCCTCTTGTGGAACCCTAACCCCATGGAGCCATATAAACTCCAGAGAAGGTGTTCAAAATGGAAACACACGGACTGGACCGAACCACCCCGGACTGAATGAACAAAACCACACGCTCCTAGCATGCAGTGTGGAGGAGGAGAAGAGGAGGCCTCAGTGAGCATGCTCACAAACCATCACCATGATGATGAATCAGCAACAAGAATAAAGTCTGTTTCTATGTATTGCTACTGTCTCCTCCTGCTCGCTGCACCTCCTCCACCATCTCTTCCTCCTCCTCCTCTTCCCTCTCTGCTGCCTGCAGACCGACCGGCTTCATGCGGAGCAGAAAACCACAGCTGGAGGGGCAGCCGCAGTGGAAAGTCTCTCTGCTGCTGCAGCCTCTGAGTCTCCTGGATGGGATGGAGCTGCTGTAGAGGAGAATAAAGGAGGAGGTGTAGGGGGAGGAAGAGGAAATGTCTTACCTCCTTCTGCTGCTCCTGTTGCTGCTGCTGCGGTCTGTCTGCTGCTCCACCCTACTGCTGCTCTGAGAGGGAGGGGCTGCTGTTTCCATGGTAACCGGCAGCATCAGCATCTCTCTCTCTTTCTCGTTTTCTCCCTGTTTCTTCTCAGCTCAGTCTCCACTGTGGAACATGCAAATGTTTGAACACCCTGGAAAGGAAGTGACGTCTTCTGAGACTTCCTGCTCTCCTGATGTGTTTCCATCATGCCTCAGGATCTGGTGACAGACAGGCTAGCCTCTACGGTAACCTTTGAAATCCCTCAATGCTCTGGATCGTGACAACTGAAGGAGACTGTGTGCAGGCTCCTCTCTAGTTTTTTCACAAGAGCAGGTGGAGTAGCTTGTATTTGGGTGAATTCTTTTACTTAAAACATGTCAAACAAAGCTATTGAGATATTTGGGAGTGGATCTAAACTGGCAGTGGAATTAACTGAAAGGGTACAGTTGTGTTATCTCACAATGGCTCCTCCCTCTGAGAGGCTGCACCTCCTCCAGCAGCGGTTAGCTGATTGTGATGAATGAGTGTGTTCTGTGTGTTCTGCACACTAGGAACAAAAGCAGTTCTTAAGGGTTGAAGACACACCAGCGTTCAAGTATAGAGATATTAAAAAGCAAGTCAAGGACTCAACCTTCAAACACGAACACAGATGTTGTCACCTGATGCATCACACTGATTTCTGAATGGTTATTTGTTCACCTGTGTTTCACAGAAGCTCAATACTTCTGTTTGTTTTTATTTCAAAGTCCAAATAAAACTATGATTATTTTTTAAAAATGTTTATTTATGTGGTGCAACATCAAACCTAAGCTCCACCTCTCACCTGATGGCAGGTGAGCTAACCCTCAGGTTCAGATTGTCTATGACCCTGAGTCCAGGTATGGGTCATCAGTGGAAATGAAATTCACTGAACCACAATAGATAAATTGGAGTAGTGGTTTCTTCTAGAAGGCACAGATGGATAATCAGTGATTCTTTTGCAGAGCTTAGTTACAACAAAAATATGAAATAACAATAAATACAAATAAAGAAAATAAAAATATCCTTATTTTAGTGTGAATACAGATTTCTGATCATTTAATCACAGCTACTTTAACATTTTATTTGATCTAGACTGTTAGAGGAGCACATTTATATAATTTCTTCAAATAAACTATTGAATTTAAGTGATGTCATGCAGTTCCTAGCCTAACCACCAGGGGTCACTCTGTCCCTACAAACATCTGATTCAAGAGTTCAGATCTAAAGATCAGGATTAATTGTTTGGCCGGTTAGGGGGCAGGTACGTCTGAACCCAAACATTTTGTTGGCTTATGGTAAGGTTTCAGAAAATGAAAATAATGAATAATTTTCTAATTATTATTATTATGAATGAGGTTTGATGACGTTTTTTAGCTGACCTCAGGTCAGAGTGCTGGTCACATATTGCTGGTGGGTGAGAACTGTAGTCCTGAATATATTGTTTACTGAACAGACCGTAAAACCCTAGCACTCGATCAACTGGTCCACCACTCAGTATGTTGGTTTGTTTTTGACTGTGACCCCAAGTGTGCCCTCTTGTGGTGGTTCTGGTGATTGATTTGTGTGATCAAAGATATTTTTTGGACTCACCAAGTCTCTTTTATCAACATAGGCGCTGGCTCCTTGGTTTGTTAGGTTTATTGTGCAACAGAGTGATGGAGTTGGGTTTGTGTCGTTTGAGCTAATTTACAAAGAAACACATTAATTCTGTGGACCAGGTTTCAAGCTCATTGGTCCAGAAGTGGTTTTGGACCAGGTTCCAGATTCTGGAGCAACAGGGTCTAGTTTTTGGTGAGACATTCTCTGACTCAAGAAACACACAGTTTGTCTTGAAGACAGATTTATTTCTGTCACATCAGCATTTACAGTAAGATCCCACTAGGCTTGCTGCAGCCCCGGTCTATGGAGCATAAAACAAACGATCCTCTTAAGTATAAACACAGGATATTCAGTGTGATGTTTGCAGAATAACACAAGGTTATTAGTCTGTGTCAGCTGATTACAGCTTGTAATCTCAAACACACACACACACACACACACACACACACACACACACACACACACACACACACACACACACACACACACACACACACACACACACAGGCTCAATCACAGGGATTAATTCAGGAGGACGAGGAGCAGTTAGAGTTTGATCCTGAGTGTTTTCCTCCACACACCCAAACCAAACCACTCTAGGGTTACTATGGTTACTGGGTACTCTCCTCTCTCTGTCAAGGCTAACCAGAATCAGGCCTGTTGAGTTTAAAAGTTTAGACTCTGTTGATTGCTTTAGGTCATTTTCTTCTAAATCCTCACAATTTATTTTAAACTGTGTGATAATTTTTAATCCCTGACTTAATCTGAGAGAAACTGAAGCTATGTGTTGAGACGGAAAGGCCACGGTTACCATAGTTACCCACAGGTTTGGACTAACATGTTTACAGTTTTTTACAGACGCTATAGGACACATTTCTCAATACTTAGGTCACTTTTGCAAAACTCTTCAGACAGTTCTCCTAACTGACTTTCAGCTTGGCAAAGCAGTTCATTTCACATTCAAAATGCACGACAACTACCAAAACACTTCAATCAGGTCTCAAATAAACTCATTCTTCCAGAACACTAGCAAAGGTTGACAGCCGACAAACACACTTTGTCACCCACAAAACAATGAGCTAAAAAACACTAACAACATGTAGCATTACATTTACTGAACAAGGACACATCTCTGTTTATAACTGTAATATATGTTACTGGAATGAATCAGACATGATGCAGAATTTGTCAATGTTTTATGTTGTTTATTTATTTATTTTTTGCACTAAGTAATTCCAAAATACAAGAATACTAGTTACCTGTTGATTTGCTGGACAACTCTAACTATAGATGCCACTGTAGAGCGTTGCAGATTTGGTTGCACTCTCTGACCAGCCTCTCTCATTGAGAGACCATGATGTACTACATGATCACTTACAGTAGCTCTGATCTCATCTGAGACTACAGCTCTTGATCTTCCTCGTATTCTTCTTCCACCACGCATACGTATTCCTCGCCCTCTCCCAGCCTCTCTTCTTCCTCTTTCAGCCACTTCTCTATTTCTGGCTGGGTCCATGTTTACATCACAATACAAACCTATTCAGCAGTTGTCTCCTTTTGTAATGAAATTGAAAGAGTAACACCTGCAGATGTTCATCAATGAGAATCAGCTGTGGCTGGTTAAACTGCACTTTTAGATTTAAAATATGTTACAATAAAATATTGCTGTTGAATTTTGCTGTCTTATTCAGTTTTGCATCATGTTACTGTTTTGAACATAAGTTTAACAGTTTTGTAAACAGTATGTAAGCATGTGCAAAATGGCCTGTTAGTACAAAGAGTTTTGGCAGTTGTTGTCTGAGTGAGAAAAGAATTCCTGACATTTGAGAGATGTAGTCATTGAATGCATTTTGTGCCAAAACAATGATAATTGATCCTCAGTTTAGCCCACATAGACTTCTGTTGTGCTCACTGTGTGAAGAGTTTTGCAAACGTGACCTAAGTATTGAGAAATGTGTCCTAGCGTCTGTAAAAATCTGTAAACCTGGAGGAGAAAAAAGAGATTGACACAGGAAAGACAAGATAAAACCTCAAAGAGGACAACTGACCCACTAAACATGTAAACAAGTTCTGAATGTAGTGTTTTTGTGTCTGATCCTGTGTCATGATGAAATCTGATTCCTGTAGTCTCTAAACAAGATTTTAACCATGTTAGTAAAAAAAAGAATTGTTAGGTTCCAGTTGCTCACATTTCTCACTGATGATAAACATATGCTGTAACTTTGTTTTGAATCTACAGGTGTTGTTCTGCAGGTGTTTAACACCTGAAAACATCAGTTCCTGTGGGGATGAAAGTGAGGTCTTTACATACATCCTTGCTGCCCTAATTACCCATAATGCATCTCAGGATGAGTTGACAGTAAGTTCAGATCACGCAACATGATCCCTCATTCCAAAGCCCCTCATGTTCCTCAGTCTAAAAACCTGTTAGGGGTCAGAGGTTAGGTTAAGGTTAGGATTAGCCAATGGCAATAGGGCAGGGTTAAAGGTTGGGGAAGTAAAACACTGTATTATTTATCTTAATATCCTGGTTAAAATCTGACTATTCAATTTTAAACACTTATTTTAATAGGATGTAATTACTTTTTAATTAGTGAACTGTTTCCAGAATGTTTTTCAGAACCAAACTAGAACTTTGAAATCCTTGAGTAACAGAAAACTAAATGACATTTGGAACAGTGTCCCTGCTAGTAGGGAGGAGGATAAAGCTGGTGATTAATATAACAATAAATACATAAATACAAAAAAATACATTTTATATATATAAAATTCCCGTCTCACCCTCTGCGGGTGGTCTCATCCTTCCAAGCTCGGGTCCTCTACCAGAGGGAGCTTGAGGGTTCTTCAGTATCTTAGCTGTTCCTAGAACTGCATTTTTCTGGACTGAGATGTCTGATGTTGTTCCTGGGATCTGCTTTAGCCACTCCTCCAGTTTGGGGGTCACTGCCCCGAGTGTCCTGATGACCACGGGCTCCACTGATGTCTTCACTCTCCAGGCTTTCTCAAGTTCTTCTTTGAGGCCCTGGTACTTCTCTAGTTTCTCGTGTTCCTTTTTCCTGATGTTGCATCACTTGGTATTGTTACATCAACCACAACGGCTGTCCTCTGTTGTTTGTTCACCACAAATGTCTGGTTGGATCGCCATCACCATTTTGTCGGTCTGGATCTGGAAGTCCCACAGGATCTTGGCTCGCTTGTTCTCTC
Source organism: Aphyosemion australe (assembly GCA_006937985.1). Classification (NCBI taxonomy): domain Eukaryota; kingdom Metazoa; phylum Chordata; class Actinopteri; order Cyprinodontiformes; family Nothobranchiidae; genus Aphyosemion; species Aphyosemion australe. The sequence goes on from SSNS01000439.1 coordinate 88,815, forward strand.
CCACCATAGGGGGTGTTTCCCACTTTGACCTTGGGGCTTCCAGTCCATACTCTGCACAGGTGTTCCTGTACACTATGCCAGCCACTTGGTTGTGGCGTTCCATGTATGCTTTCCCTGCCAGCATCTTACACCCTGCAGTTATGTGGTGGATTGTCTCAGGGGCCTCTTTGCATAGCCTACACCTTGGGTCTTGTCTGGTGTGGTAGATCTTGGCCTCTGTTGCTCTGGTGTTCAGGGCCTGTTCCTGTGCAGCCATGATGAGTGCCTCTGTGCTGTCCTTCAGACCAGCTCTTTCTAGCCATTGGTGGAACCCTCCATGCATGGTTAGGAGCTTCCGTGTCTTGACATCTGTGGTCTGTATTTCTTCCTTTGGCCAGGTTATTGTTCCTGCAAGATTTCTGATTACTGGCAGGGTATATCTGCATGTAGGTTTTTGGCTGTAGCTCCTTTCCTTGCAGCTTCATCGAGGTTGCCATTTGCTTTTGAGATACCAAGGTACTTGTAGCTGTCCTCAATGTCTGCTGTTGTTCCTTCTGGGAGTGAGACCCATTCTATGTGGACTACCTTCCCTTTCTTTGTCACCATCCGACCACACTTCTCAAGTCAGAATGACATTCCAATACCAGTGCTGTAGACCCTGGTGGTGTGGATCAGTGAATCGTTGTCTCGCTCGCTGTTGGTGTACAGCTTTATGTCATCCAAGTTGAGGAGGTGGCTGACTGTGGTTCCATTCTTGAGTAGGTATCCATAGCCAGTCTTATTGATTATTTGGCAGAGGGGGTTCAGACCTATGCAGAACAGCAGTGGGGACAGGGAATCTCCTTGGTATATGCCACATCTGATGGAGACTTGAGCCTTTAACTTGCAATTGGCCTCAGTGGTGGTTTTCCACAGCCCCATCAAGTTTGCAATGATGGCTCACAGAGTCCTGTTGATGTTGTACAGCTCCAAGCATTCAATGATCCATTGAGTCATAGGCTTTCTTGTAATCAATCCAGGCTGTGCATAGGTTGGTGTGTCGGGCTTTGCAGTCTTGGGCGACTGTTCGGTCTATGAGCAGCTGGTGGTGTTTGGCTCCTTTGGTATCCTCTGCCGATGCCACTTATCTTAGTTGCAATGATGGCTGACATGAGCTTCCATGTTGTGGAGAGACAGGTTATTGGCCAATAGTTGGATGGGACTGTACCCTTTGAGGGTCCTTCAGGGTCAGGATTGTGTGCCCTTCAGTTAGCCATTCAGGGTGAGTCCCATCCCAAACACATTCCAGCTACCTTATAAGACATGACAAGTTACCCTGTAGAAGCAGCTGATTGGTCAGATCCAGTAGTTGGTCAGAATATGAAAATAGGTGGGGCCAAAGAGTTTCCTGATTGGCAGATCTCTGGATTAGTCCCATAAATATGTTCCCTGCACTATGATTGGTTGCCCTGATCTGGTCCAGATGAAGAGCTCTGATTGGCTGATGTAGTCTGTCAGAGGTTGGAGGACTGTTTGATGCTATGAAAGGATACCCTGCTTGGTGACGTGGGCAGTGATGTGGCTCGCACTGTCCGGCTGCGGATGGAGTGATGGTCATGCCAGCGAATCCAGCGCTTCCTGACTGCAGAGCGCACCTGCACACAGACAGGTGCACAGGTGGACTATTACAAAGATGTGTTATAAGTATTTTTAATCTAAATAATAAAGTTTAAATCAAAATCAAACAGGGCTAAAAGCATGGTCTCTTTAATGGCTTTCAGTGTTCAGATTATTGTTTCTTTTGTTAAAACTGGGTCAAAGATTCTGTTGTGAACTGGTTCAGTTTATTTATATCAGATACGTCTTAATAGTGTGTTTGATAAGCGTTGGTTCTGGTGTTCCATTGGGAATGGTTTTGTCTGAGTGAAACATGAGGAGCCTCCTGTCCAGAGACCTACATGGATGCCCCACTAAAATATGACATCTGTTCAATTAAAGGAAACTATGTAAGCACACACATATCCAGGTGTAACAAACATGAATACAAGCTCTTTATTTATCCTGATGATGGCAGAATTGAGCCACATGAGTGAATACCAGACTCCTACCCTGAACATGCCTCCATTTAAATACACTCATATGTGCTCATGTCCAGCAGGTGTGTCTCTCCTCTCTGGACGATCAAAAATCATGTCTTTACATGTAGGAATGAGGAGAAACTTTACAGTACTTGACTTGGAGACACTTCTAGATGAGGTACAGGATTGATAAACACAGTGTTGGGCATGCTTTCCTCTGGATCAGACAAAGAGCGTATGGACAAAGTATCAGAGTCCATGCTGTCAGAGTAGCTCAGTGAAAGAGGACAACTTCACTAAAACCAGCTCAAATCAAACTCAAGTAGCTCCAATTACATTTCCATTTCTGTTCCAGTGATCCAGCTGGTCTCTAACCAAACCTGCGTGTTAACATGGATTCCTTACACGTCTGACTAGCAGAACCTCCTCTAAATGGACTGCAGCCCTCAGTAACACACCTGTGTCTTTCATTCTCTTTCAAGTGATTGTTTGTTCTCTGTCTGTTTTTAATTTGCCTTTTGTTTTTAAAAGGTTTTTTACTTTTTGTTTTCTATTTGTTCTGTTGAACTTTTTTTCCTGCTGCTGTCTTTGAAAGTTTGAAAGTTGAAAGTTTCTGTTGAGTTGAATCACCTCACTGTTGAGAAAACAGTAGAAGACGGAGACAAAGAAACCCTGTGGAGACAAAGAGGAACCAGTGAGCTGTTTTTTTGTTTACTGATGGATGTTTGCAGAGAATGTTGGTCTAAATAAGATCTTTATTAATAAGAGAACATCATGTTGAGAATCAACAAGGACATCAGACACAGAATGGAACACAAGCTATTTCTGAGGAAAACATCAGGAGGAAGTCCTGAACATCTGCATCACATGACCAGCTGGACGTTTACCAACCTGGAAGGACTCCAGGATGGAGTTAAAGTAAATGAACACGATCTGGGACAACTCATCTTCTCCTCCAGGATTCACAAAGAACAGCATATAGGTGATTCCCAACAAGGGCAGCAGGACCAAGGTGGCTTTCACAGCCTTCCTGCAACAAAGACCAGGACACAGTCATCAGCTTCCTGGGGTTTACTGGTTTAACTACTTTTACTGGTTTAATTGGTTCCTGATGAAGCTACAGGATCCTCTTAAATCTTTTTTATTATGCTTCTATGCTTGGTGGAGTTATCTTCTCATCCAGACCAGATCTTGAGCTCACCTGGGGTGAAGGTGAGCTTGTTGGTCTTACCTGTACTGGATGGTCTCTGAGGTTGTCGATGCTCTCAGTTTGGTCATCAGAATCCGAACGATGTTGAACAGGAAGACAAAGTTAATCTGAGGGGATGATGAAAATGTTCGGAGTCTGAAGTTAAAGTTCAGGCAGAGGAAGGTAAACTGTGTGATCTCTGGTTTTTACAGAGCTGCTCCTGAAGGCAACAATGCCCCCTGCTGTTGAGAGGAAGACTGACACAATTTATCCCACTTATATGATTTAAGGTGGACTGACTGGATTAGGGTTCTGGGAAAAGCTAGCTGTAGTAATTCCAGACACAATGTCTGGAATAAAAGAAAAAACGGTGACATTATAAAGATTTGCAAAACAGTGTTCACATAAAACATTGACTTTTTTCATGATGTTGTGTTGGTCTGGGCTTTGCTGTGACGAGCACCAGTTTGTATTTACATTTTTATCCTGGATTATCCCTTTAGTTATGCTGCTGGCGCACAGACTGACCACATTTCTTCATTTAACTCATTTTACTCTCCATGTTTTTATTTACTGTTGTTGCTGCCATTCTTTTTGTTTTCTTTATTTATTTTTCATAGAAAATGTGACTGGGCCAACCCTTCAGCATCACTGTCTCTTTCAAGTTTCCTCAGACTTAAGGTGGTCCATCCCAGTTCTATTTCTGATGGAAGTTTCATTCCTCTTGTTAGATAATTAGCATAATAACAGAATGCTAACCTGTCACATTCATACCATTACGATGATCTGCCTATCTGTATAAATAATATCAGGGTTGTTTGTCTGCTCTGCCACAATTATCAGATTAGTCTCAAACACTTGATTAAAAACCATGAGCTAGAATAAGACCTGGCTCCTGTCAGTTTCTAACATTGTCGAAAAACAGATACATTCAAGGCGTGCCCTGTCCAGTGGGAGGAGCCTGGATTATAATAAATGATGTATGCAGAACTTCCAGTTGCTTTTGAATGATCATCAATAGTGATGGCTTCAAGGGTCCAGTCCTGTTCTCTGTATTATTTTTCTGTTTTTTACTATACAAATAAAGTTAATTGAAGCTACTGAATCATATTCATTATTGAAGTTTACTTGTGACATTGTTAAAGTGTGTTCTGTTCAACCCTCCCATGGGATTAAAAGAACTGGGGAACGGGATCTGCTCGCTGTAGATTCGACAAGGACGAGCCCTGCGGACCATATTAAAACTTAACACTCACACAGGATGAAGGATCATGTTGAAGATAAGATTAGATTTAATTTGCTGGTTCCAGTTTAAATGGTCAGGGTTATAATCTACTGAGTCAGATTTTTCTTTACAGCTGGATCTAAATCTGGGCTGGATCTGAAACTGTCTCACTACTTTTGTGTAGAGCTTTGAGGTGACCAGTGTTGTTAACTGGTGATAAAAAAAATAAACTGATCTGGGTTCAGTCAAAACTAATCTGTTCAACTATTTGTCTGGCTAAAGAAGGTAACATGAAGATTAGTCATTATCGCTCAGACATTAAAAAAAGATCACATTATTCCTTTAAGGTGGACTCACCAGCAGGACCAGGATCATCGGACCTTGATAGATGTAATCTGTATAAACACCTGCCTTCTTTCCAAACCAGCATCTTCCAGTTAAAACACAGAAACCATTAGAACTCAGTCAGACAAATTATTTAAATTGTGACATTGTGAACTGATGAAATCCTGCATTTTTGTCTGTTGCAATGAAACAAAGACTCAGTGACATCCTCAACCTGCAGAGTTCAGGCTGGTGTCACATGACACCTGGCAGGTACAGATGTGTTGGATTCACCTGAGCTCCAGCTGGACCAGTGAGAAACAGATTCAGTGTTTTTGTGTGACTCACTTCTCATTGTCATAGTACAGCTTCCCAAACGCCCAGGCCACAATGACAGGAAACGGAATACCTATGACCAGAATGGATGGACAGGTGAGAGGACAGAACCGGTGGAAAAGGTGAGAGGGCAGAGCAGGTGGAAAAGGTGAACAAACCCCAGCCAATGCAGATGAACATCCACTTCCTGAGCTTGTCGGTGGAGTAGGTGAGAACAACGGCAGTGTGAAGGTAACATCCCTCACCGAACATCCAGAAGAAGTTGGTGACATGAAAGTAATTATACGCTGCTGTCACCAGCTTGCACCATGCCTGAAGTGGGAGGAGGAGGACAAATGAAGAGGAAGAATGAATAGAAAAAAGAGGATGATTTAGGAAGAAGGAGGGATGTGCTGGAGAGACAAGGAGCTTAAAGCGGCTGTCCGGAGTTTCCTCCTTTCAGGAATTATGTATGATTTTTCAGAAATCCGTAAAAGTGATTGTCTTATCATGTAGTGTGATATGATGTAAACAATACGTCTTTTTTTTTTTTTGCTAAGCATGCCCCCTGCCTGAAACTGAGCGCCGGTCAGAACTAACCAATAACGTTAGACTACCGCTTACATTCTTCAGAGTTAAGGAAGCACCTCGGCTGATGCAGAGTTGATGAACTTTTCACAGACAAGTAAGTCTTTAAAATATAAATATATGAAAACACAACATGACATGAGAATAATAATTGTAAAACAAAGTGTTTTAGCTCTGTTTGTCGGCTACAGAAGCACATTCATAAACAAGAAACTTGCAGTCGCCATCTTAAAAAATCTAACCGAACGACTCTTGATGTGATATGCTTGTCAGCCACTAGATGGTGCCATCAGATAAAAGAAATACTCCAGACAGCTGCTTTGAGGAGAAAGGAAGTAAGAAGGACAAAGGACAAAGAAAGGATGAGGAACAGGTAATGGGTGAGGAGGGGAGGAAGAAGAAAAGAGGGACGGAGTACACTGAAGAGAAAAGAGGAAGGAGGCAGAATAGGAGTACAGAGCTGTTTCAGTTCATTGTGGGATTTGTAGCTGTACTGGTGTGTTTAAGGATGGTGTTTAAGGAATTGGCAGATGACAACAACCAAAAGAAGGAGGAGGCCTAGATCAGTGCATGAGTCATTCATGCTAATGAACAGCATGTTGGAAACAGACCAGCTGGAACAGTGTGGGAAGGAAATTCATTTAATTGCCTCATTATTAACTCCTCCAATGTGCATGAAATATTTGCGCCTCCAAACATCTTCCTGTCTTCAGAGCATCAATAGTTGTTCAAGTAAGAGACTTCTTGTTTATTATTAAGTTGCATTTGATATAAGAAACGATCATCTGATAACATTGAACTACACGCTGACTCCAATCTGACTTCAGTGAAGTTGTCCTCTTTCATGGAGCTCTGACAGAATTGACACTCTGGCCTTTAGCCCTTTGCTCTGATCAGCCACAATGTTTAATGTTCTCCTACCTCATCTATAAATGTCTCCAGCTCAACTTCTGTAAAGGTTCTCTTCATTCTTGCAATATGCAGACCAGTGTTGTTTTTGTCAATGATAACGATGACAAAATGATTTTGTTGACGTCCCTTTTTCTCATAACGAAAACAAGACGCCGACGAGTTAAACATAGCTCTTTGGTGACTAAAACATGACGAGACGAGACTAGACGAAAACTATGCTCAAAATGCACATTTCTGCCTGTCTCACAAACGTAAAAGTAACAGCGTTGCTGCTGCTGCTGCTGCTGCTGCTGCTGCGGTCTCTGTGTCCCAGCTGTCTGCTCAGCAGACTACGAGTGGCTACATTTTTAAATATATTCATAATATTAACATGTTTCTTATTTGTGTGCTTCCTGAAAAAGTCTTGATTTTGGGCAGATCAATGAAAGAAATGATGGTTTTTAATGTTTTAAAGTCAGTGTGTCAGGATTATTTTCTCTCTGCTCCCTGGTTCCTAATAACAGGTCAGGTTCCTGCTTTTTAAACCAACAGCATAACAGTTTAAGCCCATCTAAATGTTTATGAGCATCACTGTTGATGCTCAAGAGCAGAACTGGGTTATTTATATTAATTCTGTGGGCTTGTAAAAACTGAACACTGCAGGTCTATGGAAAAACATTACTGGATTAAAGTAGGTGGACTTTGCCAAAATATACATTTAAAGACACTAAGTTGGAGGTGTGATATCTCAAATAATAAATAAATTAAACAAACATTTTATATTCCTATTTAAATATTGTATAGAATACTCTATATGCTCCCTAAGAGTCCATTCTGTTAGGAAAGAAACTCGTAAATTTATTTTGTGAAAATCTACTGACTGATGCACTGATCTGCATCAATAAATTATACAGTAAAGTGATTATCTATAAAATATATAAAAGGATGCCACTCTGGGGATTATTGTTTTACTGGATCAAATCTGGAGCAGCTAAGATTGTGTCCCATCTCCTTTAGCCCTAAAATATATGATGTTGGCATGAAACACTCCAGTAGCTCAGACGTCTGACCTATAAATGAATTTGTTAAAAGACTAATACTGTTTATTTTTTTTTATTAAAAACAAAAATCTTTGTCGACTAAAACCTTTTTGTGTTTTAGTCGACTAAAACTGACTAAGGCTAAAATGCATTTATGTCATAAAGACGAAGACTAAAACTAAGAGGCCTGCCAAAAACAACACTGATGCAGACAGAAATTTTATCATACAGGAGACTCACATCTGTGTGACATATTAGCATCTATTAGCACATTCAAATGGACAAATGTTGAGTCTGTTATTCCCTCATACAGCTTAATTCACTCAGAGCATTCAGAGCAGCTTATATGTACGATGTCTATATGCACCCACAAGCTATGCTTAGGCAGACATAGTGATCCCATCAACAGAGAGATACACAAGCTATTCCAATTCCCACCTCCGACAGAATTTTGAACACGTCCCAGGGGAGGCGGGGGACATTGAAACCAAGTGGGTCAAGTTCCGTGCCTCCATTGTTGAGGTGGCTGACTGGAGCTGTGGTCACAGGGTGGTCGTGCCAGTCATGGCGGCAACCCCCAACACTGGCGGTCAGGGATGCTGTCAAGCTAAAGGAGTCCTATCAGGTCTTTTTTGGCCTGAGGGTTCTGGAGAGGAGGTATGCTGGATAGCTGAACCTCAGATTCAGGAGGAGCAATGCGATTTTCATCCTGGCCGTGGAACACTGGACCAACTCTATACCTTTTGTAGGATTCTTCTGGAGGGTGCGTGGGAGTTGGTCCAACCATTCTACATGTGTTTTATGGATTTGGAGAAGACGTCTGACTGTGTTCCTCAAGGCGTGCTGTGTGGGGTGCTCTGGGAGTGTGGGGTACCAGGCCCTTTGATACAGGCTGTTAGGTCCCTGTCAGTGTCAGAGCTTGGTCCGCATTGCCGGCAGTAAGTTAGGCTCACTCCCAATGAGAGTTGGACTCCCTCAAGGCTGCCCTTCAATTCTGTTCATAACTTTATGGACAGGATTTAGACAGAGTCAAGGTGTTGGATTGGGTCTCTGCTCCTGTTAGCTTAAAAAGACCACAGTCTCCAACTTTCACTGGAGCGGTTCGTATCAAAGTGTGATGCAGCTCAGATGAGAATCAGCTCCTCCAAATCCAAGACCATGGTGTTGAGTTGGAAAAGGGTAGAATGCCTTTTCTGAGTCTGGGATGAGGTCCTGACCAAAGTAGAGGAGTTTAAGTACCTCAGGGACTTGTTGAAGAATGAGGGAAAGATGGAGCAGGATATCGATAGGCGGATTGGTGAGTGTGAGTGTGACAAAAGAGATATGGGGGGTTACCTGGTTGCTTTCAGTAACAGAAGGATTCATGGTGAGTTGGACAATGAACCAGGTGGCATTCCTCAGGATGAATGCTGAGATCAGATTCCAGTGAATGATGTTCCTCAGACAGCGAATACTCCTGTCACATGAACAGACAGACAAACACAAACGGGCATTTTTTTAACAGTTCCCAAGAGAAACGTTCATCTCTGTAAACATTTTAAATTGAACTGTTTTGTCCGATGAGCGTGAGCCAAGATGGTCTGGGGTGTTAACTCCTGGGTATTCTCTGAGGTGGCTGCTGGTCCCTGAACAGACCTCTCAAAGAGAAACAAGTCTCCGGTGGAGAGTAATCCTGATATCTGCTTTGGACCTTATAAAAGTCTAGTCCTCTTATCTACCAATGCTGGTTCTATAAAAAAATGACTTACTAAGTTTTGCAGGTGACTTGCCTGAGTCTCATGAATAGCATGAAGGCAAGCAGCAGAGCTCCCAGGGAGATGCAGTGACCCAGGTAGTTGATGATGAGGACCACCTGATAGTGGACTTTACTCTTCCTCTGAAAACACAGAAACAAAGAGAACATCTTCAACACCCCAAACACCAGCACAGCATCCTGAGAGGGTTGACCCTAACCCAGACTCCACAGTTGTCAGACCAGATCTTCAGACTCAGCTGTTCTCAGACAAGGTTCCCCGAAGCTGATGATTGATCAGAGTCCTGGTGATTTGAGTTGATCAGGTCACATGAGAGAGAACTAGGGAATGGGTCTTGGTGGGTCACTGCTACAGTTCGTTCAAATCTGACGGATTTATTTCTATCATTTAATTTAAAGTGTCAAAGCTTTTATGAAAGATTACTGATGAACCTTTAACAAGCTCATGTTTATTGTTTTACCAGCATTATCTTTCATTTTAACATATAACAACAAAGTCAGATCATGTATTACATGTAGAACAAATGGAGCAAGTAGATTCAATCAGTCATCTATCTCATTTCTGATCTCACTGGGGATTAGACTGTTGGGTACATGGTTGAATATTTACATACAGTATACACTTGGGTACCATTAAACATCAATAGGATGTTCCATTCTCCCCCATCATATCTGTCAGGTGTTGCTCATGTTTATTTAAATGGAATTAGTTTAATTATACATTTTAATTTGTCATAGCCTGTTATCAAGTGGATCAGCAGAGTAATTGGTCATTAAATAAATGAATCACTTTATTCACTTAGTTTGAATTAGGACATGATAATCTAAACCTTAATTTGAATGGGGTTTTGCTTACATGGACAATTCAAGTAAAGACAACTGGTCTTCATAATTTTTGAAGATGTTTCATTTTTCGTCTTAAAGGAGTCATCACCTGAAATTTTCACTTTTCCACTTGAAAAAATATATATAATGGCTTCCTAATGATTGTTCACTGGCCGAGAAGCCGATATTTAACATTGACGCGTTTGTTTACTGTTGCCTTCTTCAACCAGCTCACATGCACCCCACGAGCACGCGCACTCCAAAAGGAGAACTTGAGCCCTGGCCTATATGTCATCACAAAGGCCAGATATAACCAAATATGAGGCCAGCAGCGAACAAACCAGCACAACAAAGCTCATTTCATAACGTGAAATGCATAAATTATGTCTTACCGTTGCTGATCTGTGTTACGGGGGGAAAAAAGTCCACTCGGTTTGTGTATTCGATCTTCACAACAGCAGATCTCCAATGCCGTGTCCTATCATTTTCCGGTTTACGGCGCTTTGCTGAAAAACAAACTCAACAACAAGCGTGGAAGCCATTACGCACGAGGCGAGGCTCGGGCTCGTACTGTTGGATCCCGTAGGTCACTGCCAGGTCGGGTTCAGTTATAACTTTTGTTATTTTGGAGCTAGATGCTGAAGCTGCTTCCTGCTTCAACGCGCCCCTCAGTCCCGCGCGCGTCCGACACAGCCGAAATATCGCGTGTGATCTTGAGAGAAAATATGCCCTTTACAAAAAAGAATCAGAAAAGCACATTTTTAATTTATTTGTCCAATACAATTTATTTTAATGGCCTAAAAGACTATAATAGGACGTAGATATCCACGTATTATAGGTGATGACTCCTTTACGAACTTTCCTAAATCATAGCTGAAAGATGATGAATACCTGAAAAACAATTGATCAACAATAAAAGGACGTTTAGTGGCAGCTACTGTAACTAAACATGTGTTCTAACCGCTCTTTTGGTTTCTAACCAAAACAAGTTCCACTGGTAGGTGAGGGCATCTACTTCTCTCTCTCTGGGATCCTTCTGTCATCTGAATCACACATCTCTAAATGGCCAACAGCCAGTTTTCTCATCCAATCAGAGGTCAGGAGAAAGAATGAAACAGATTGTCTCAGTGGGACAGAGAGTGGACACACACACACACACATGCTGGTACACACACACATGTATGTACACACACACACACACACATGCACGTACACACACACAGCACGTACACACACACACACACACACACACACACACACAGAGGTTGCCATTTTTGGCCACTGGCCCCTTTGTCTACCACTAACATAGGCAAGTCAGGTGAAGTGCCTTGCCCAAGGGCACAACAGCAGAATTCCCTGGAAGGAGCAGGGTTCAGTATGACAACCCTCCAATTACTGGACAACCTGCTCTTCCCACTGATCCCTTAGGTTGGTCTTCATGACCAGTGTCAGTGCTACATTGCACATTCAGGACTTAGCAATATACCACACTTGTTCTCAACCATTTATGTCTAAAACGGACACGTTTGTCCCTCAGTGAGGATAGAACACTGTTCTCACAAGAATCAGAATGAACACTATGATACTCACACACATACACACAGAGGGTCCAGATGGTTTCCTCACTCATGCTGACATTTGGATTATAGCCATGTTATGAAATTCTTCCTCTGATTGGTTCAGGCTGTACCTGCATGTGTGCATGTGAGTGTGTGGGTGGGTGTGTGTCTGTGTGTGCATGACAGTTACTGAAATTCTTACCTTCATTCTCTAAAACAAAGTTCAGATCACAATTTCTGAATTAGGTTTTTGTCAAACCAGACCACCTTTGCCCCAGTGTGAAGCTTCGTGCTGATTCATGTTTTCTGCTGAACTCTGAACACATTCTCATTTAACAAATCATTACCTGCTCTTTGAGTATTCACTTGGTACAAAGGCTGCATTCTACATGTCCACTTATTCACTCTTTTGTGGTAATGTTAGAAATAAACAGAGGTTGAACATAAGTGGTGCGCTGGCACATATGTACCAAAAATACCCCTCCCCCACCCCCCCCAGCCGATGAGTGACCATAAATCGCTGATGTTGCATTTTCGGTCCGGCTTGGTATGCTTGAAACCACAACGAAACAGGGACTTAAAGCCAGAATCACCCAAAGGATAGAACACCAGAATACTAGCTAATGGTTATACCTGCAGTTCAGTGCAGCACATAATATTCCACATTCAGAGGCGCAGTTTGATGGATGGGTTATGATCCAATCATTTAGAAGGGGGACCAGCACTGGATTGGATGAGGTTTTTCCAGGATTCTACATTTCAGAGGTGAATAAAATTATCCTTTTTTTTTTAAATTTTTTTTTATTTTTACAAAACATTTATTTTTTTGTTTGTCATCAGTATGTGAAGAGCATTTCAAGCAATATGGCAAAACAGAGACAAATCTCAGAGGGTTCCTTTAACCAGCCATGCAGGCAGTTTCAACATAACACCAATAAACAGAAAGATGTCTTCTGCTGTCAAAATAGAAAGGTAGGACAGAAAACGTGAGAACATTTTTCATCTTGTCAGAAAGAAAATATTTGTGGACAAAAAGTCACTCATCAATAACTCTGTAATCCCACTGAGGGATTGCAAAACATAAAAAACACTAGAACATCTTTTTCTGGTGTTTGTATTTTGTGATTTTTTATTAGTTTGGTAATCTTGATTATCAGGTTCCTTTTCTGTTTATTTAATCTGTCCCTTATTTGTCTCTGCATCAGCTCACTTCACAACTGTCCTCCAGGAATCAACAACCCTGTCATTTAAGGATCATCTTACCTGTGAGCCACAAACTCCAGGTGATCAAATATGTGATCTTCTAAAAAATAACTGGAATAATTTAAAGTATTGATGGAAACCAAGAGTAAAGTAATTGACGCACTGTTATTGATCGATCCATGTCATGAATGGTGGGTGTGTGAATGGGTCTCACCAGGATAATGATCTCGGTGCATTGACTGTAGTTTCCACGAGGGGCCCAGGTACCATTGGACTGGCACTCTCTATAGACCCGATCTGAACGCAAACACAAAAAACAATAAGGTTTTTAAAACTAGTGCTGGTTCTGGCCACAAGATGGTGATGAAGGGTTTTCTGTGAGAACAATCTTTAAACAAACATGTTTTTGCAAAGTGGATGCTCAGCCTGTAATAAAATAACTTTTTTTAACCTCAGGTTCTGCGCTGTCAGGTAAATCACTAACTCAGTGTCTGAAAACGTAACAGAAGCAGGTGAGAAATTAAACAGCTGTGCTTCTACAGATGAAAAAACAAGTTTGCTGTCACCTGTGGATCTCGGTGTCTAAAGAGGACAGAGAGGCGGTTTGTCTCGTGTATGCAAGCTGTACGTTCCATCGGTTCACCTGGAGAAGGCAGCTTTGTTGTGTTTTTCATTTGGTTCTTTGTTGTTGGTGCTGCGTTCTCACAGTAACACAACGCACACTTACAGAAACACATTTTGGTGTTAACCTCCCACACTCATCACTGACAAATCAAGACACACCGTCTGTGAGTTTCTGTTACCACGGCAACCACAGAACTAGACTTTGTTGGTCCCACCCCCAACTCCCTAATCAAAAACACCAAGTAGATGGGGTCAATCATCGATCCAACAACTGATCAGCTGCCTCAATCAATAACTAGCCATCTGAGTCAGTGTTTACCAAACAGCAGCCAATCAGATGCCAGATGGTTGGTGACATCAGAAAAGACACAGCGAGGAGAGTTCGAGAAGAGATGATGATGATGATGAAGGTTGAGTGAGACAAAACTCCAGCTGGGTTCACACACACACACACACACGCACACACACACACACACACACACGTGTGCGCATGCATGCACGCACACACAGACACACGCACAGATGAGTCATTCTGTGAAGTCAGCTCAAGAAATAAACATTTAATTACACAGGATATTTATGACCACCCACTCATTAACACACACACACACACACACACACACACACACACACACACACACACACACACACACACACACACACACACACACACACACACACTTCAGAACACTAGTGCACTGATCTGTGAAGACCCAGCTGGCAGGAAATAAAAACTAAGATCCTTCTGGCTTGGAGTTATTGGTCAGCGAAACTGTGGAATGCTGAGAAGTTTCTGACTAACAAGTGAGGGATAACTGTACTGGTTCCAGTTCTCCCCTAAGATTTCTAACCAGGCCGAAGAGACGGAGAATCGATGAAGAGCCTAGTTCTGATGAAGAATCCAACTGATCAGAAACACTGGATGACAAACCACCTGGAGAGTACTTTCATTGCTGTTTTCTATTAGAGATACACATTTCTAATGGGAGTGTGTCTCTCTAACAGAATCTGTTCAAGGTTTCTTTTTGATAACTTGCTCAGTCAAACCCCCGAAACAAGAGGAAGAATGTGGTTTCTATGGTGATTACTAAACAATGGACAAGCTCTTTATCTTGGTGATGATAAAAAATGATGCGTGGGAATTTTCCCAAAGAAAAGAGGAATGGTGTCTATACTGGTCCCATCCTTTAGGAGCTGGTGGGTGGGTGGGTGGGTAGGTAGGTAGGTCAAAAAGACCAGTAGGTTAACTGAATGCAAGGTAGATAAGCAGGTAACTCAATGTGTAGGTAGATACATAGGTAAAAGAAACAATAGGTAGGTATGTCAGTAGGTAGATTGATAGATAGGAAGTTAAATAGGTTGGTAAGCAGGTCTTTAGGTTGGTCAGAGAAAAGGTTGATTTGTAGGTAGCTAGGACACGCAGTATGTAGAAAGTTAGGTAGAAAGGTTGGTAGCCAGTTTGGCAAATCAATAAAGGCGGGTTGGTACATAGATGGGCAGTTAGGTAGGTGGGATGGTACTTTAGTATAAGAGTGTTGGATGCATATTGTTTTTTTATTTTATTTTATTTTTTTATTGAAAAATAATAAAGGAGCATGCAATTCAACACCACAGGAGAAACCTTCCCATGGTTACCACAGGACCAATTTGGTGTGCCACTCCATAATTTTTCTCTGGCCCCTTCTGGCCACCCCAATGAAAGATTTTTGAGGGCGTCACTGTTCATGATGGCAATGTGCATATACTCCAGAATGTTATCAAGAGTGATCAGATAAATTGCAAAATCCTTCTTTGCCATGAACATGAACTTCATGGCAAAGAACCCATGTGCACAGCAGTCCATGGCTGCAACAAAAGGAGCTGCTGAGATCGTTTCAATAACCTTCATGTTAACACAGGTGAGAATGCTCACGAGCACAAGCCTGGAGATCATTATGTTTGACTTAGAATGGCAGACTAGATGCGTTAAAAGGAGGGTGATGCTTGAAATCATTGTTCTTCTTGTTAACCATGTTTACCTGCGAAGGAAACGCACAGTCATTTATTGTGTTGCATAAAAGGGTTTCATAGGCAAGATGTTGCTGTTTGCTACTGAGACTGCACCTAAACCATCCATTTATCAGATTATTAAGAACTTCAAGGAAAGAGGTTGGATTGTTTTGAGGAAGGCTCCAGGGTACCCAAGAAAGTCCAACAAGTGTCAGGGACACTTCCTAAAGATGAATCAGCTGTGGGATTGAGGTGCCATCAGTGAAGAGCTCATGAATGACAGCAAGCAGGTATGAGTGCATCTGCATGCACACTTGAGGAGAAAACATTTGGAAGATGCACATTTTGGGCCAGGTAAACAGCTTGGTACGTAGGTAGGCCATTAGGTCAGTCAATAGATTAGTAAAAAAGAATTCTAAAATGTCACAAAAACACAAATATGCTAAATGGCCTGTATTTGTATAGTGCTTTTTTAGGGTTCTACAACCCCCCAAGGCGCTTCACAACACAATCAGTCATCCACCCATTCACACACACATTCACACGCTGGTGGGGATGAGCTACAACGTAGCTACAGCTGCCCTGGGGCGCACTGACAGGGGCGAGGCTGCCGAGCACTGGCGCCACCAGTCCCTCCGACCACCACCAGCAGGCAAGGCGGGTTAAGTGTCTTGCCCAAGGACACACAGCAGCATTCTCTGGCCGGAGCCGGGATCGAACCTGCAACCTTCCGATTACTGGACAACCGCTGCATATAACTTTTACCATGTCCTACATTGTGGTTCTGGATGGTGGTCTCTGGATTTGTGTGGTACTTACTGGTGGTGTTGTAGTGGATTCCATTGAACTGCTCAGGACAGGGTCTGGAGATCAGATCTCCTGCTGTACTACGCGGCCAACACGTCCCAATTCCATCCACAGAGAGGTCACAAAACAGACCTGCAGACAGATCAATGGTCAATATCAGCTCCTGAAACCTTCAAACACATTCAGAGCCTCTTCCACCTGTACCTAAGTCAGGGGGAGGTTCCACAGCTGTGGAAGACCTCTGGTTTGGTACCTAAACCTTCATCCATTTGAGCTTAATGACCTCTACAGACCAATTCAACTTGTCCAATGTCACATTTTGGTTCTGTTGACTGAAAAATTAGGATGTTTTTTGTCCTATTTTGAATGTTATGTATGTCAAACCTGGATGGGTTGTTCTGAAATAAAATTTTCCCATGTGGGATCAATAAACGTCTATTCTATTCTTCCAGTGGCTGGAGATTTATTCTCAATCATCTATCCTCAAGAACACGTCAAGAACTCTTTGGTTTATCCAAAGTTTTAAACAGAATCCAATAAGTGACATATCTTTTGTGTTTCAAAGAGAATATTACTTTAATACTTTGAGAATTTACATAATTCTTAACAGAACTTGATGGCTGCTGCACTTTCTTCTTTTATCAACTGTTAAGTAACATGATAGATGTCAGTGGCACCTTAACAGAACTGTTGTTATTGGGACTGATACACGAGTTGTACTGTGCTCCTCTGCCCACCAACACATCAGAGGTAATGGAACAGAACAGCATTAAATTATTTCCTCATCTCTCAAACAAAAATGTCACATTTGTGGAACAACGGTGGCAGAGGAGTTAAATGCTTGGATGTGTTGTGAAGTGCATTGGAGGTTGTAGAACTCTAGAGGGCGCTATACAAATACAAGCCATTTACCAATTGCGGGGAAAACAAGTGGCCCAGAAGGTACTCAATCAGTACAGAGAGTAAAAATTGCTGCTATACTTTTTTTTAATTGCAAATGTTTAAAGGCACAATATGTAAGAATGAAGTATGAGAATGACACCCTGTGGTCAACTTTGGTTACTGCAATTACTTTCTCACTCCTGCTCCATGAGTTTCATGGCTGTTGCCAGTTAAGGATCAGCACCAGAAGATTCTAGATGACAAGCAAAGATGAGTTATTCTCAGTAAGTTGATAAGTAGATAAATACATTGTTATATCTGGTGTTAGCAGTCTTGGGTGTTTTATGGTAGGGAGTACACTACACTACACTTATTATGGTAATATTTCTCTGGTATTACAGGAAGTGTGGTTGTTTGCCGTCTTGCTGTTAGCTTGCTGTTATAGTTCTGAACGACTCATTAAAGAAAGTAAAACACAATGATTGACACATTATTCACTTCACACATGTCACTGTATGTCGAGTTGTTGGTAATAAAAAAAAGTAGCTTGAGATATTTTTAGAGACAACTATTTGTTTCTATTTCACCGTTAGCATTGCTAGCTCAATGTTAGCTTCTAACCTGCTTCAACAGATATTAGAGTAAAACAAAAAGATGCCATGGCTTTTTATGGGTACAAGAAATAACTTCTGGGTCGCTCCTGTTTACTGGCTTTGGTTCTTTAAAAAGCTGTGGAGCTTTTTGGTTGCCGGTGTTGAATTACAAATGCCGGCACAGCAGTGTTAGCTCACTGGAGACATGGCAACCTCACAAATTCATTGATAAAAACAGTAACTACATACCTCTTTCATTTTTTTTAAAGGAGAAAAACTGACAACCCCCCAGCTGGCTGAGAATGAAATCTGTTTCAGTGTAACCTTCCTTTCAACATGATTGAGACATTAGACTGTTTTGTGATTATTTCACTGTAGGATTCTTACATACTGTTCTTTTGCAGAAATCCCTGTTTACTTCATTGTTTTGTACATTACACTGAGTAAAAGCAGAGATTTGTGGCTCTGATATTGTTTCCTGTCAAAATCAGTTTCCCACTGAAAAATGCCAATTTTTGACCCGTTTGGCCCCTTCTGACAATCATAAGGATGCGTCCGATTACCGTAATGACTCTAAAGATCAATTTGATCAGATTTTTCTTCCATGTGTGGTGTGTTAAGAATGCACTCACCTGCTCGGAAAAACCTCAAGACCGCTCTGATAATAAATCCAACTTTTCAACATTTGTTTCAGTCCAATATCCAAAAGCAGGTCCAACTTAGGCCCTGGTTTCATTGAGAGATCCAGCTTGACCCAAACAATAAAGATCAGCTAAATGGTTCAGAAGCTGTTTTTTAACTCATTAACCAAGGTTTCTTATTCTGTATCTGTTCATTGTTATCAGGAGGAGTTTTCATCTGAGGACTACAAACAGTCATGAAGTTGACAAAAAAGTCTAAAATTAGCCTTATTACTCTAAAATTAGCGTAGATCTGATCTGATGTCTTTGGAAATTAATGTCCAGACAGTTTGGAGATTGTGCTACCTCCTTCTGTAGGAACAAACAGCTGCAAATATTTTAGAGTTTACAGGGATGTAATAAAAATAAATGCTACTTCTGGACATAGGACCAGTGAGTAGGAACATGTTCCTTATCCAGACCAGTTTCAGCATGTTTTAGGGATCAGATATCGCAGTCATGATTTATCACAATAAAAGACAAAAAGGAAACCAGAAAATCATAATAATGTACAGTGCATCCAGAAAGTATTCACATCGCTTCACTTTTTCCACTTTTTTGTTTATGTTACAGCCTCATTCCAAAATGGATTAAATTCATTGTGCCCATAAAATTCAACACACAACACCCCATAATGATAATGTGAATAAAGTGTCTTTGAAGTTGTTTGCAAACTTGAGAAATCACATGTACATAAGTATTCACAGCCTTTGCTCAGTACTTTGTTGATGCACCTTTGGCAGCAACTACAGCCTCAAGTCATTTTGAATATGATGCCTCCAGCTTGCCACACCTATCTTTGGGCAGTTTTGCCCATTCCTCTTTGCAGTACGTCTCGAGCTCCATCAGATTGGATGGAAAGCGTTGGTGCACAGCCATTTTCAGATCTCTCCAGAGATTTTCAATGGGGTTCAGGTCTGGGCTCTGGCTGGGCCACTCAAGGACATTCACCGAGTTGTTCTGTAGCCAGTCCTTCCATATTTAGGCTGTGTGCTTAGGGTCATTGTCCTGCTGAAAGGTGAAGCGTCGCCCCAGTCTGAGATCAAGAGCGCTTTGGAGCAGGTTTTCATCCAGGATGTCTCTGTACATTGCTGCAGTCATCTTTCCCTCTATCCTGTAGTCTTCCACTAGTCTTCCAGTTCCTGCCGCTGAAAATCATCCCCACAGCATGATGCTGCCACCACCATGCTTCACTGTAGGGATGGTATTGGCCTGGTGATGAGCGGTGCCTGATTTTCTCCAAACGTAACGCCTGGCATTCACTCCAAAAAGTTCAATTTTGTCTCATCAGACCAGAGAATTTTGTTTCTCGTGGTCTGAGAGTCCCTAAGGTGCCTTTTGGCAAACTCCAGGCGGGCTGCCATGTGCCTTTTACTAAGGAGAGGCTTCCGTCTGGCCACTGTACCATACAGGCCTGATTGGTGGATTGCTGCAGAGATGGTTGTCCTGGAAGGTTCTCCTCTCTCCACAGAGGACTGCTGGAGCTCTGACAAAGTGACCATCGGGTTATTGGTCACCTCCCTGACCAAGGCCCTTCTCCCCCGTTCACTCAGCTTAGAAGGCCGGCCAGCTCTAGGAAGAGTCTTGGTGGTTCCAAACTTCTTCCACTTACGGATGATGGAGGCCACTGTGCTCATAGGAACCTTTAAAGCAGCAGAAATGTTTCTGTAACCTTCCCCAGCCTTGTGCCTCAAGACAATCCTGTCTCTGAGGTCTACACTCAATTCCTTTGTCTTCATGCTTGGTTTGTGCTTTGACATGCACTGTCAACCCAGGGGCCTTATATAGACAGGTGTGTGCCTTTCCAAATCATGTCCAATCAACTTCATTTTCCACAGGTGGACTCCAGTTAATCTGCTGAAACACCTCAAGGATGATCAGTGGAAACAGAACGCACCTCAGCTCAATTCTGAGCTTCACGTCAAAGGCTGTGAATACTTATGTACATGTGATTTCTCAAGTTTTTTATTTTTATTAAATTTGGAACAACTTCAAAGACACTTTTTTCACATTATCATTATGGGGTGTTGTGTGTTGAATTTTATGTGCACAATGAATTTAATCCATTTTGGAATGAGGCTGTAACATAAACAAAAAAGTGGAAAAAGTGAAGCGCTGTGAATACGTTTCGGATGCACTGCAGGTGCTGAACCTAACCTGAGGTGGCCTCATTAAGACTCTTGGGTACAGGGTAAACCATTGTAATTGTTTCTCAGATAATTCATTTGTCTGCACATTTCTAATGAATGGTTATTGAAAGAGTTAGAATTGTCAACCAGTAATGAATGTTGACGTCTCCCCACCATCCAGTTCCAGGTAGTTATAATAGTCCTAACTCCCTACCAAAATGTATGGGGTCATTTCTACCCTGGTAGACAGTTTGTCCCTGGTTCTTGGGCGCGATCCTGAAGATGAAATATACCTTTTTGAGAAGAATACTGTACAACCTCTACAAAACACAAGGTTAACAAATTAGTGTCAATACCAACCTGAGGAGTTACTGATGGCGAACGTCTGGTTCAGTAACATCAGTGTCCTTGCTAAGGACACAAACACAAAGAGACAAGAAACTAACAATCAGCTATTTCCATGTACTTGATTTTTGACAATTAACCTGGAACCTGGAAAACCCAAAGAATGGAAGTACCTGTCAGGTTGGTGGACAGAAGGATCAACGTTTCACAGGTTAATACAACTGTAGAGACTTGTCCACTCAGCAGCAAACACACACCAGCAACCTAGAAATACACGTACAATAAGATGTTAGCAGCAAAACAATTCAGTCGCCACAGCCATCATCTGTCTTCTCTATGTCATCTGCAAACATCATATTCCATGGAGACTCATGTCTAACATCATCTGTCAGCAAAGGGGCTCAGAGCCGATCCTTGATGCAGTCCCACCTCCACCTTCAACTTCTGTCTCACACCTCACTGCTGTCTCACAGCTCTCATTCTGCACCACTCTACTTCTTGGCTGCTCCAGACCTCTTCATGCACCACAGCTCCTCTCTCAGTACCGTCATACACTTCTGATCTTCTCCGTACTTCTCCTTCAGCATCTTTAAAGCAAAGGTAGCATCTGTAGAACTCTATAGCATCAAACCGTTCTGCTCCTCACAAATCCTCACTTCTGATCTAAGCCTAGCTTTTACAACTCTTCCCCAGAGCTTCATTGTATGACGCTTTGTTCTTCTGTAGTTTCCACAATTCCGTAAGCCATCTCTGCTGCCATGATTTTAAACTGCTTTAAAAAAATAGCAGCAGAAAATAATAATTTAGACTTGAGCGGGGAATTGTGCTATTTTTATAACAGGCCTGAGGGCACCTTATAGGGCTCCTGGGGGCACCAGGTTGGTGACCCCTAAAGGATGTGCCTACATTATTCAGTAAAATCACAGCTAAATGCATTCCTAGTGGATTGTGAGCATGATGCAAAGAGATTATAATGCTGGAACCAGTGTTTAATAAACTTCATCCAAATCCAGCAGAATTATCCTACAACACATCATTTAAAACCTTTAAAAGGGCAGAATCAGTACTGTGCCCAACTTTAAAACCAGACTGGACGACTTCCAAACACCCATGTTTCTCCAACAATAACATCAGTTGCTTATACACACGCTTGTCTAACACTTTAGAGAGGAATGGTAGATGTGACACAGGCCTAAAGAGAGGCAGATGAAGTGATGCACCCATCATGCCTAGTGCTACTATACAAGCCTGTGGGGGCAGTGCTATGATCTGGGGTTGCTGCAGTTGGTCAGGTCTAGGTTCAGCAACAGCATGAGCAAGAATGAGGTCAGCTGACTACCTGAATCTACTGAATGACCAGGTTATTCCATCAATGGATTTGTTCTTCCCTGATGGCACGGCCATATTCCAAGATGACAATGCCAGGATTCATCGGGCTCAAATAGTGAAAGAGTGGTTCAGGGAGCATGAGACATCATTTTCACACATGGATTGGCCACCACAGAGTCCAGACCTTAACCCCACTGAGAATCTTTGGGATGTGCTGGAGAAGGCTTTGTGCAGCGGTCAGACTCTACCATCATCCATGCAAGATCTTGGTGAAACATTAATGCAACACTGGATGGAAATTAATCTTGTGACGTTGCAGAAGCTGATCGAAACAATGACACTGTGAATGTGTGTTGTAATCAAAGCTAAAGGCAGTCATAACAACATATGAGAGTGTGTGACCATTTTCTTTTTTGGTGGCGATGTTTTTTTTTGGACAAACAGTGTGTATGTTGTAGAGTGTTTTTTTTCACAGTCATTGTATCTGGTTCCATCTGTGAGCAGCAAGGATCTTCTGTGTTGCTGCAGATTTGAAGAAGCCTCAGACTGAATACACTGTTGTTCAATATACCGTTGTGAAGAGCATGATCAGGGTTATCCATCATGTTTTTTTATGGGTGACAGTGACTCAGAAGGTAGAGCAGGCGGTCTAGTAATTAGAGGGTTGCTGGTTTGATCCCAGATCATTCCTTGTCATTCTACT
Organism: Aphyosemion australe; assembly: GCA_006937985.1. NCBI lineage: Eukaryota > Metazoa > Chordata > Actinopteri > Cyprinodontiformes > Nothobranchiidae > Aphyosemion > Aphyosemion australe. Next base: position 111,844 of record SSNS01000439.1, read on the forward strand.
GCTGTGTCCTTGGGCAAGATACTTCATCGCTATCCTGTCTCACTTCTGTATAAGTCACTTTGGATAAAAGTGTCTGTCAAATGCATAAACATAAACATATGAAGCCTCCTCCTTGGTGGAGTCAGCTCTTGGCTCCAGGTCAGTCCCCAGAACAGAACCAGCCTGCAGATCAGACTGAACTCAACAGACTTATAGAAGATGTGCAACATCTTGCAGCAAACACTGAAGGATCTCAGCTGTTAGTAATCCAGTCTGCTCTATCCTGCCTTGTAGCTTCTCTGTTGTGTCTCCAGTCCAGTCTGCTGTCCAGGTGCTGAACTTATTTATATTCCCCCATGTTGGAAAAAGTGTTTGATATAATCCTCTTTCTCCTAAAATCCACAATCATCTTCTTATTTTAGTTCACATTTAAGATGAGATGATTGTTGCCATAACAATCCAGAAAATGGTCCACCAGCACTTTCTACTGTTTCTTGTCCAACCCTGATGCAGCCGACAGCTACAGAGTCATCTGATTATTTCTGCAGATGAAAGGACTCTGATAAATGTGCTGAATGTCTGAGGGGTGTTCAGAGTAAAAAGGAATGGTGAGAGGACAGTCCTCTGGTCAGACACACAACGCTCATCAGGTACTAATCCAGGAGACTGTGGAGGTTTCCATCTGAGCCTTCTGGACATTTTTAAAGGAAATAATAATCAGGCTTTATTGATGAACTGGAGAAATCAAAGAACATGATCCTTAAAGGGTTGTCTGCTTTGTTCATGATAAGCTTGAAATCCTGAATGAAACTCATTTTATTTCTGTGCATAAATAATAGCTTTGCCACCAGTTTTTAGTTGCTAAACAATTGTCGATGATAAAAATAAGAAAATACAAGCTGGGTTTGACAGCGAGCTTCTGGACTTGGGTTCTTCTTCATATATTCAAGTAAATAACAGTAACTGATCTAGAGCTAATAAACCTGATAGTGAGGAATTCTTACTTTTTAGATTAGACACGTTCTGATGAGGCAACAAAAACAACGCTCACGCGCTGCAGCGGCGCGCTCCCGTCCTACCTGACTCAGGACTTTTCGCTCCATCTCTCCTCATTCAGATGCTCGCCTCGGACGCGCGCGCTCCGGCGCGCAGCGCTCCTGTTCAGAACTTAGTTCTGCGCGCTCAGGTCCTGTTCGGGTCCAGCATGCCGGACAGGGCATGGGGAAATACAGCTCACATAGCCTATGAGTGACAGGATAAAAAAAAGATCCGAACTAGACCGGATTCGGTCGAACCCGGTTGAGGTGGAGACACAGAGGGGTCAGACTCGAGTCTTTTCTGGTTCCGGTCCGGGTTTGTCCTGGGCAGTCATGAACCCTAGATGTGAGCATCCTTACCGTGAACACTGAAGAGAGAGGCGCGGGCTGCCGGCGAGGAGGAGGAGGCAGGGCGCGAGCCAATCAGTGTAGAGGATGGGGGCGGGGTCTGACCCAGGATGCGCTCTGATGGTTGATCGATCAAAACCAATCAGGTGATTTTTTCTCACTAAACTCTGATGACAGAACGATTGTGTTTGATGTTAAATTACCATTCTACTGTCTGTTTAGAGGTTAGCGCATAAAGGCTCAGCTGTCTCATCCTGATTGTCTTATGTGTCCTTCACCTGTCCTCACGTCCTTTACCTGTTCCTTATTTTAACATTTCTGTTCTGTCCTTCACCTGTCTCTCTCTTGTTTCTCATCTGCCCCCCACCCTTACCTTCACCTATCCTCCATCTGCCTCTCACCTGTCCCACACCATTTGAGGATGGGGAGATGAAACAGCTGGCATTTCTGAACACTGCTTAAGAGTTTAACAAATCAAGTTATTGATGAACTTCCTGTTGGATCTTGTCATGAACAGTTCAAAGTCTGATGAGACAGATTAGACAGATGTTTAATCTGGCTGGATTCAGTTAAAAACCTTTTGGGACTGATATAGCAACCTAGTTATGTTCTGTTTGGCCAGATTCTTCAATCACACCGTAACTTGTGTAAGTAATGGATCAGATTTTGAGACTCATTATTGGGCAGCAAAAAGACAGAAAGCTCTATGTTTTATCTAATTTCTGTAACTAAACTGCAGGAAGTGATGAAGATCAGAAAGAATGGGAGGAAGAACAACAGAAGGTGGGATTTAAGTGGCTCTGCTGGCATCTTCTGGACAGAATCTTAACTACACTGGGACTGGGAGATAGGGATTCAAATCCTGGTTAGGTCATACCAAAGACTTTGAAAAATGGGACCCAATGCCTCCCTGCTTGATACTTAGCATTAAGGGGTTGGATTGGGGGGTTAAACCACCAAATAGTTCCTGAGTGCAGCCGTGTCTGCAGCTCACCGCTCCCCTAGGGGATGCTTCACACATTTCACCACATATCAGTGCGTTTGACAAACAATGGAACTTTATTCTTTAAAACTTTAATTTAATTCATGTAAAGACATAAATATTTAAGTCCATAAACTGAGTTACGTGTAATAAAGTAAAGAAACAGGGAGAAAGTACTAAACACATGAAGATAACAGGGTGCAAAATGGTATAGAAAGCCCCACCTATAGATCACCATAGATCAGCTGAAATCTGTCAGTATTGAGAGTGAAGCCCCGCCCCTATCAGTACTAAGTTATATCAGCTGATTTAGTCCTGATTGAAAGCCTACAGGCTTCTCATTGCCCAGGAGGCACACAGGAAAGACTTCATGATGGGTAAAAGCAAAGAGCTCTCCCAAGATCTTTGTAATCTTATTGTTGAAAAGCATTCTGATGGGAATGGTTATAGGCTCATTTCCAGGATGCTGAATGTTCCTGTGAGCGCTATGGGGGGCATTGTGGAAATGGAAAGAGCATCAGTTCACCATAAACCGGCCACGATCAGGTGCTCCACATAAGATCCCTGTCCGAGGAGTCCAAAGAATAATGGAGAGTTCTGCAAGAGCCAAGAACCACTCAGGCAGAACTTCAGGAAGACCTTGCATCAGCAGGTACTGTTGTTTCACAGAAAACTATGAGCTGCACTGAACCACCATGGCATCCATGCACGCTCACCACGCAAGACTCCATTGCTGAACAAAAAGCATGTTGAGGCTCAGTTAAAGTTTGTGAAACAGCATTTGGAGGAGCCTGTGGTTAACTGGGAGACTATAGTATTGTTAGATGAAAACACAATTTAACTTTTTGGCTGTCATTCTACACACCATGAAGTGTGTAGAAGTGTGAGTAGAAATGGCACTGCCCACCAGCCCAAGAAAATCATAGCAACAGTTAAGTTTGGGGGTGGAAGCATCATGGTGTGGGGCTGATTTTCAGCAAGGGGTCCTGGCAGACTTCATATTATTGAAGGCAGGATAAATGGAGATGGGTACTGGGACATTCTGGAAAAAAATCTGCTGCCATCTACCAGAAAGATAAAAATGAAAAGAGGGTGGACATTTCAGCAGGATGATGGAGAAGATGGAGAAGTATTCCATCTTTATTTCATTCATAATATAAAAAAAACAGCATTTACATATAATACCAAATAATGAATGAAAAGGAGCAGAGCATGATGATCCTAAACACAAGGACACAATGAGTTGGTTTCAAAGAAAGAAAATCAAGTTGTTTGAATGGCCTAGTCAATCACCTGACCTACATCCCATAGAACATCTATGAAGAGAACTGAAGATCAAAGTTCATAAAAGAGGTCCAAGGAACGCTCAAGATTTAAAGAGTGTTCGTGTGGAAGAATGGGCCAGAATCACTCCTGAGCAACGCAGACGACTGTCTCGCCATACAAGAGACGTCTAGAAGCTGTAATAACCAACTAAGCTAGTTTTCTACAAACTATTAAAGTGTGTTCAATACTTATTCTGTCATTTCACCTTATTTATTATGACTCTATTTAAATGTTCTGATTTCTTTGTCTGAATTCAACATTTGGTTTGATGGCAACATCTGGTGCAGATTTTGTGTCAATAGCCCACTTAGAAAAACCCTTACTGATAAAAATGCTGATGTGTCAAATACCTATTCTCCCCGCTTAAACAAGTGTGGGTCCTTTGGTGCCAGGATAGCTTGACAGTGGACTTGCCCTACATCAAGGCTCCTGGCTTGTTTGTGCCTTGTTGGGTTCCTTTGTCCAGTGGTCAGTGTTCCTCTGCTCTCTCGATAGTTCTCTTTTTTGCAGGCTTCTACTTGTTTCACTTGTTGATGCCTTGTTTTGCCCAGCTTATGTTGTTCCTATTATTGTTTTTCCCCTTGTTCTTCTCCCCAACACATTTTTTTTTCTCTGTTTACATTTCTTATGTTTTTTTTTTTGTCCCTTAGAATTATTATAACTTAAGAAAAAAGTCATCATATGTCCCATTTAAGGTTTTTTGAGGACAATCCTGTTGGAACTGCACTTGAGACTGGTCTGAATGCAACACGGAGGTTTGACAACAGGAGCGTTTCAGAGGGAGCTCTTATACCAGCATTGTGTCAAGGTTTAACACCACTCATTCAGTCTAATGAACAGCTGGTTGTGAACAGACTTGCTGGGCTGGTGGGGAACGGAAATTCATTGAATTGTCCATTAACTATCTCTGATGAAGTTTGTGCTTCTCCAAACCACATCCTGTCTTCAGAGCATCATGACTAGTCATTAAAGCAAAAGACTTCTTGCTTCTTTTTGGTTTCGCTACAGTTTCAGAGCATCCTGCGTGTTTTTGGTGTAAATAAACTCATGAGTAAGTCCTGGGCCTCACCCTTTCTTCTGATGGCTTCTGTATTCATTTATAATAGTGTGCATGAGTTGTATAACATGAACAAATGAGAGTCTGATGAGTACTTGTGTCTAAAATGATGTGACTTATTTGAAGTCATCCTCCTTCAGGGAGCTGCTCTGACAGTCTGTCCTTCAGATCTTTGTCCTGACATTGATTGGAAAGAAGAACTCCTTCAGAATTATGTGAAAGACTTAGTATAACATCAAACAGAAGACTCTGCACACACTTCCTGTTTGAAAAATGCGCCAAAAGGAGATGTTGCCTGGCACAAGAGTTCAGCGCTGCGGCAGTGACCAACAGCACCCCTCACACCCCCACCCTCGCCACTTCTCAAAGATTTTCCATCAGGGAACCAAGCCGCTAACAAACACACACACACACACACACACACACACACACACACACACACACACACACACACTGCTCGGACAGACAAACAGCAGCAGGCTTCCTATCAGGAGGATTTATCTCCATCTTCTTCATCAAAGGAGAGAGGAACGGGAGGAAGGTTATTTGGAGGAGCAGAGAGACCCTGAGACGTATCGTTGAGTATCGGCCTTTGAGTGGCCAAGTCAGCCGTAGGCAAGTCAGAAATACTGGTTAATGTAGAAAATACCTTTTTAGCCAATAACGATGGCTGATTCAAATTAAAATGTAGAGCAGACTTTAAAGCTGAAGAGGGCACTACACTGATGGTTTTAGGCAGAAAATTCATATTAAACAAGATGAACTAAACTGCCAAAATAATGACTACACATGTCTACAGCACTATTAGACACTCGTTTATATAGTTTATCAGCAAAAAAGTTGATTTGGGGGTGTCTTGCTCTTTAAATCCACGTTTCTGCTCAAACTACCACACAGAGAAGAAAATGAATGAATGCTGATAAAAATGGCTGAGTAATCCCATCATGCTTCAGTGGTTGTATCAGCTTCGTTTAGGGTTTTGTTACGTTGTGAATCTTTGTGAGTGTTGTTTCAGAACAAGATCCTGGAGCTGCTTTAGAAACATAAGAACTCCCTAATAGCTGCATCAAGACAACCTGCTGACATTTTTGTCACTACTTCTCGATGATCCTCCTCATCCTGAAATGTCAGTGTGGCAGAGGGTCAGCCAATCAGAGTGCTGAATCTGCCACACAACTCTCAGGTTGCAGAGGGATGGATGGTGAAAATTACTGACCTGTTTCCAGTTCCTCTCTGTGTATGTGTGTGTGTGTGTGTGTGTGTGTGTGTGTGTGTGTGTGTGCGTGCGTGCGTGCGTGCGTGTGTGTGTGTGTGTGTTGTTAGAACAGAGCTGGATACAATAGAGCTATTCAGTTCATCTCAGCAGCTGAAACAGGCCGAATGATGAAGATCAGCTGATCATCTTTAGGTCAACACAAGGACGGGATGTCATGTATAACAAAAAGTCCCCACTAGAATATTCAACCACATCAAGTCTGAATGCAAAGACTCAGGATCTGTCTGAAATCTGAACATCGCTGACCGCCTGACCTGTTCAGACTTCATTCCCTTCACCCAGACTGCATACGGGTCAGCTTTAAAGTTTCCTCCTAGTTATGGTTAACTCAGGTTTTCCTGGCTCACCCCCTTACTTATGCTGCTGAGACTGTCATTCTGCTGTCTTTACTTATTCTAATTCTTTAGGTTTCTCATTCCCTCAGCTGATTTTTTAGAATTAAATTCGAACACCCTACCTGTAAAGCTGTAAAATACATCCCCGTCTCCTGTCTTTCAAAAGTGGTGCCATGAGATCAAGTTCACCGGTACCATGTTGGGTTTTTAAATGCAGGGACCTGACACTTAATGTGGAGCTGAAAGTGCTGTCTGCTCATTAATACCAATCATGTGGGTTTGTTAACATCAAATGACTAATTCCAGAAACCTGAGCGTCTGGCAACACACTGAGAACTATGTGGATCAACAGGAGTCAACAGGAGCATCTGGAAAAGGGATCTGAGGTTGGTGTTGTTTTCTTTTCAGTTAGGAAAATTTCCCATCATTTTGCATGGAAGGCTTAAAGCAGGAACCATACTCTGGGGAGGGCTGTTGGGTTCTGGCATGTACTAATATTTGGATGTTTAGTGATTATGTAAATGCTTGCTGGTTCCACCTGATTAAAACCGTAAACATTGTTCCTCTCAGTGAGTGAGAAGCAGCAAAAGCAGCTCATCATGATGCTGCTTCCGCTCAGGTGGACTCTGGTGTTAAGGTTAAAGCTATGGTTCAGTACACATGCAGATACAGTTACCAGCAGAGCATTTATGTGTTATATCACACATATGTGCTGGCGCCTGTGGGCTAGCACCACCCATCTTTGTGCCGGCACTGCCCACCTGTGTATTGGCACCACCCACCTGTCGGTCACCTGAATTTTATAAAAAGCAGACACAGTCAGAAACATACAAAAGAACCTTCCCTCATTGCCAGATGTCACCTGCTGCCCCTGTGGAACACTAAGGTAAGTTCTGCTTTCAAGGGAATCCTTGTGGTGTCTGGATGAGTCCAGGTGTGTTTAGATGTTTTCAGGAGGAGTCCAGATGTGTTCCGGTGAGTCCAGGTGTGTCTAGGTGAGTCTTGGGGAATCTAGGTGTTTCTAGTGTACTGTAGTTGGATCCAGGTTATTGAACGGAGGACTGTGAGGTGCCCAAGTGTTTGTAGAAAAATTCAGGTGATTCCAGGTTTATTTAAGTTTGTCCAGGTGTGCTGTGAGTAGATTAAAGCTTTAAAACTGATTGAAACAAGCAAGGTTTTTAAAAACATTGTACATCAGGTAGCATTGGTATAATGCGCACGCACGCACGCACGCACGCACGCACGCACACACACACACACAAGCATATGGAGACCAAAACTTGCACACTTTAACACGCTATATTGCACTGATCTGTGAGGACCCATCTGACTGGAAAATCAGAACTCAAATCCGTTCCTGCTCTTCCCTCAGTGATCTGATGAGGCTGAAGGGACAGGGAATTGATGAAGAGCCTAGTTTGATGGAGAATCCAACTGTTCAGAAACACTGGATGACAAACTATGTGGGAAGTACTTTCATTGCTGTTTTCTGATCACATGAACATCATCTGATATAAATCTGTTCAAGGTTTTTGTTTTATAACTTACTCAGTCAAACCTCAGAGACAAGAGGACGTAGTTTCTATGGTGATTACTAAACAATAGACCAGCTCTTTATCTTGGTGATGATATTTAAGGATGCATGAAAATTTTCACAGAAAATGTTTATGTTGGAGGAATGGTGCTATAGTGGTCCTGTTAGATCTAGTTAATCAGTGTATTCCATGCCAGAGGCTTAAACTTGATACTGGGAAACATGACCTTTAAGGTAGGTAGGAAGGCAGTTTAGTAGGTCGGGGAGGGTTAGTACTCTGGTTGGTAGAAAGGTTGGTAATCAGGTATGGTCAATATATAGGTTAAAGAGTGTCAGCAGGTAGATTGATAGATTGGAAGTTGGGTAGGTTGGTAAGCTGCTCTGTAGGGTGGTTGGACAAAAGATTTGTGGGTGGTAGGAGGACTGATAGGAACATAGGTAGAGAGGGAGTTAGGTCAAAGGTGAGATGGTAGTTAAATAGATAGGTCTCTCTCTCACTCACTCACTCACTCACTCACACACACACACACGCACACACATACACACACATATGCACATGTATGCATCAGGGATCTATGTTTTGCTCACCCACTCATTTGATTTCAGCTGTGATGATGTTCGTCTCTCGTTGTCTTCGTCTCGTCCTGCGTGATGTCCTCAATCCATCCTGCTTACATCACTTCCTACTGGAATTTGTAGGCACCACCCTCTTCCTGTGTGTTAGCCTATCAGCTGTCCTGATTAAGCCTGACCTGGGGTCTACTGCCAGTTCAAACAATCAGAGCCACCTGTTTGCAGGTGTCCCACCTGGACTCGTAACTGTGTCACCCGCGTGCCCTCTGCAGGTGGCACTTGTCTTTGGTCTGTCTGTTGCAGTAGCAGCGCTCTGTGTGGGCGGGGCAGCTCACTTGAACCCAGCAGTTTCCATAGCAATGGCTTTGACTTTGAGACTCCGCCTGTGGAGGGCTGCGCTGCATGTGATTGCTCAACTTTTAGGGGGTGTGGCCTCTGCAGCACTTCTAATGGCACTGACTGGGAATGTGACGCCTGCTCTCAATCAGGTGAGTATTATTCTTGTCCTGAGATCCAGTCAGAGAGCATGTTGTTTTGAATGACCAGCTTGTCCTCAGGTATCTTCTGGAGTCCGGCTGCACCAGGCGGTCACCGTGGAAATGCTTGTGACCCTCCAACTGGTCCTGGTTGTCATGGTAACAACTGATGTACCTATGCCAGCAGCAGCAACTCCTCTGTTGGTTGGTCTGGCTGTCAGTCTGGGTCACCTAGTGGCTGTAAGTCTCGCCCAGTGTTTATAAACAAACAGGAGACAGGTGTGTGCTTTATGTGTGTGTTCTCTCCCAGGTGAAAGTAACTGGTTGTGGGATGAACCCGGCCCGGTCTTTTGGTCCAGCTGTCATCACTCTCAATTTCAGCAACCATTGGGTCAGTGTAACACACCCACACACACACACACAGAGAGAGAGAGAGAGAGAGAGAGAGAGAGAGAGAGAGAGAGAGAGAGAGAGAGAGAGAGAGAGAGAGAGATCTGATTGGGTGTGCTCTCTGCAGGTTTTCTGGGTTGGGCCTGTTCTGGGGGCGTGTCTCGCTGCCCTCCTGAATGACCTTTTGCTGCGACTGCGCTGGTGCTGCCCTGGAGATTGGTGGAAGGAGTTAAAACAGCTATATGTACTACCAGACAATCAGCAGCAGAGGGCGCTGCCATAACACACTCTGGAGGAGACATGTACCTGACTTGGACAACATGGCAGTAATATTATCTTGATACTTGTGGAGAAAAGGGACACACTTTTAATATGTCCTGCATATTCTGATCAATAAATCCTGTGTTCATTTATCTGTGACCTTTGACCTTGCTCACACAGCTGAGTCCAGCAGGTCAGACTGAGCCTTGTGTAGGCCATTTTTCCTTCAGGTGTGACTGTTTTAAGCTCTAAATAATGACTGAAACTCCTCATAAAGATCATTTCAGTTGTCAAACAATTTCTTTGCAACTGTTCTTTCAAGAGTTTTAGAATAAAGGAGATGTTGGATGCAGGTAAATAGTTAAAGCTCCTGGATCAAGATCAGGTTTATTAAGTAAAGGTTTAATTACAGAAACCTTAAAGGCCTGAGGTTCACAATGGAGTTGTTATTTAAGGGGAAAGATCCTTAAACAGAATGGTTTTGATGGGATCTAGCAGGCATGTTGATGGAAATATCAACAGGACAGAAACTGTTTGAACATAAATCAGGTTCATCTGTTGCTTCTAAATCTGTCTGACTTGTTAAAGGAGACATGTTGAGACTTTTGTTTCCTTAGGTTATTGTAGTTCTGTGGTTTATATAAAACATGTTCATTAAATTCTTTGCATAAAATTCCTCTCACAAAGCAATTTCTGTAGTTTTACTGCCATTTCAGGGCTCTGTCACTTTAAGGACGTCCTTCACTGAGAAACTATTTTTTACTTATTTTGTTGAAAACGATCGTTCACTCTGAGTTTTTCATGCAGGCTGAATGTGAAAATAGTCTCCTACACCTATCTCCTGAATTAGGTTCTGATAGAAAACAGACGGTGAAACTCTAGGATTAGAAAATCCTGTCCTCCACCAGCAGCTCTTTCTCGCACGTGGGAGGTGGTTCTATTCAAATTTCCCTCTTTGTGATGTCACAAATGGGGATTTTTTTGTAACGGCTCGTTTTAGGCACATTATTCCTAAAACCAAACCCTGACAGAAAACAATAGGATGTTTTTTTCACGTTTGGAGTGTTTATAGAGGCATCAGAGACCCACATCGCAGCACAAAAAGATGCAAAATGTGAATTTTGCAAATGTCCCCTTTAATGACAATCGTGGGGAGGATGGAGAGAATTTACTCTCTTACAGAGATCATTTCATTTATGAATAATTTCATAAAGTTTTACCTCCTTAGAGTTGTAGAAATGCATGACTTAACAAAGAATGTGGCTTCAGAACTGTTGATGTAAATGATGGATCGTTTTTAGTTCTAGTTTTCTGGAGGTGTGTGCTGGCAGGCTCTCACTCCAAGTCACAAACAATTCTGGAATGCCATTTCTTTCTAATTTTCTTGATGTTTGTTTAAATGTTCTGAATTAAACTGAGTGCTGACCTCTTATGACTAATAATTATATTCATCTTTAAATGAGCAACAGAAATTGTTGATGACAAATGATTAAAAGTCATATAATGTTTGCTTACTGGCTGTTTCTTGGCTGCTTACACTGTGTTTGACAGTAAAATTCACAAGGATTTTTTATGATGCTTTATTAAATAAATAGTTTAACAATACAAAAAGACAAGAACATTAAAAAACTTGGTTTACTGCTCTGCAATGGACTGGCAACCGCTCCAGGGTGTACCCACGACCCTGCATGGACAAGCGGGTATGGATGGATGGTTTACTGCTGTTTAACACATTTTAGAAATTACATGTCATAAGAAAATATATTTCAGTGAAAAAATATTTTAAATAAATAAATATAAATAAATACTTGCTTCATTCAGAAGGATGTAAACAACTCATTAAATATAAAACATGAAAACATAGTTGTGGATGGCATGTTTTTGTCTTGGTAAGGCTTGGCGTTAGGGGCGTGGTCTTCAGTGGGCTCTCGTCCAGTTGAAGCAGCCGTGATGTCTGTGCAGGGCGACCTTTAGGACCTTGAGAAGATCTCTCCTCAGAGCCTCCCAACCGCAGACAGCACTGTCCTGTGGCAAACAGAAAGTATTTAGTGAACAGAATCATCTGAACTTTTCATCAATTTGATTTAAGATCATTGAAGCACAGCAGCTTCAACTGAGAATACAGAGTTTCTGATCAAGAAAGGCCTCTAAACGGTAACTTTTCCCCTTTATTTTATATATAGATCAAGTCAAATAAATTTATGATTTCAGCATTGAAACGTGGAAACTGGAACAGGTTGGTACTCGACAGACCAAGATCAGGATCTAACATCTACCTGAATCAGCAGTTGGTGCTGAGAGCAACAACCATCAATAATGGAAGCACCTGTTACTCTCCACCTCTAAAGGGTTTTTCTTAAGATCTTATTCTCTCGTCACTTTTCCTTTAATGTGATCCAAACATAAGCTTGCTCACACTAATTATATATCAAAATCACTGGGTTCGTCTCAAAATACGTGCAAAACATGTAAACGTAATGCTCTGTGAATACATGAGGCCTCAATATCTTAGAAACACCATTTTAGGGTGTTTTTAATGCTGTTAATGTGGACTTCCTCCTCCTTGGATTTCTTTTTCTGCTCCTTTTCCAAAATGATGCATGAAGCTGCCTCCTAATCCCAACCATGTTTATATTAGCTTGAAATATTTAATAGAAGGCTTTCAGACTCATTATTCTTTTCTCTGTGTAAGAAATCTATAAACCAGTAATGAAAAATATTTTAGATTTTCTGTTCAACAAAATAGGCCCTGATAGATTTTCTTTAGGAATCTTTGAGATTTTGTTTTGTCAGCTTATCTTAAATAATGAGTATGGCGTACTACATGAACCAGACAAATAAGATCAATAAAAGCACATTTTTGGTTTGTTTACCTGCTCAACAACAGCTGTCACATTACTGAAGTATGGCGATAAAAGACCAGAGGCCTCTGTGGTGTTAAGCTGCAAAGGGAGAGCAACACATACAATCATTAATTCCAGAAGTTTTTAAAAAATGTGGTGCTGGTCTGGCCCATGACTGCTTCTGGTTCTGATACTCACACACTGATGGTCTTGCACCAGCCGATCCTGCAGGCTCAGGTATCGTTCTAGTTTCTGTTCATCCCATGCAACTCCACCTTCTCCTTCAGGTAACTCATACTCCATGAATATAAGCTCCGCCCCTCGCAGTGACTCATACACCACCAGTGATGTCCAATGACACTGCAGAGAATCAATCAGACTTCTTCACTAAACAGTGCAGGTGTGTGATTGGCTGGAAGTTGAGGTCAGACGCTTACCTGAGGGTGATTGGCTGGGCCACCAGAGAAGTGATGTTCTGGGAACTGGATCTTTCTATTGAACTGTCGGCATTGGACAGGAAATGCACCCCCCTATGGGACAAGAAGTACTTCATCAACAACAGCAAGGAAGGAAGGAAGGAAGGAAGGAAGGAAGGGTTCACTAGTTGAAACAATTTGGATTTTTCTGGGTTGCTGAAGTAAAAATCTTTGTGAGTCTTTCCTAGTCTCCCATAGGACAACTAGGAACTAGGTGAACTATGGTAGAAAATTCAAAGCACTTCTGGACTTAAAGCAGCCATGGAGTTTTAGGGTTAGTACCTTCATCACAAATCTGCCATATCAGTCCTATGTGTGTCTACTGCCCTCTAGTGGAGGAATTACAGGTGGTAAGGACCCGTTTTATTCTATTCCTACTATAATGTTATACAATTACATAATAAAATAAAATTGGTTGTGGTTGATTTATTAACATTATTCAATTAGAAGCTCAGTTTAAAAAACATTTTTAAATAATTATTTTTTCATAGTTCAGGTAGTCAGAGCGTAGTGAAAACCTGAGGAATATTTCTGCAGTCTTCATGCAGCCTCAACATTTATACCATTGCCTGGTTGGTTTCCTCAAGCTGCTCAAACTAGGATTTATGGAAAGGAAACAAGAAATTGTCTCACTGAGAAACATCTCATTTTAGAAAGATTGTTTTCTTGTAGGAAATTGTTTTTGCAGCTTTCTCTTCTGCCGTCCCTCTGGGACCTCTCGCCTCAGCTTTCTAGCAACAATACTAAAATAGGGCAGCAGTAGCTCATGAGGTAGAGCGGGTTTTCCAGAGGGTTGTAGGATCGATCCCGGCTACCGGCACAGAATGATGCTGTTGTGTCCTTGGGCAAGATACTTAACCCGCCTTGCCTGCTGGTGGTGGTTGGATGGGCTGGTGGCGCCTGTGTTTGGCAGCCTCGCTTCCGTCAGTGCACCCCAGGGCAGCTGCGGCTACAATGTAGCTCATCACCACCAGCATGTGAATGTGTGTGTGTGTGTGTGAATGGGTGGATGACTGATTGGGTTGTGAAGTGTCTTGGGGGGTTGTAGAACCCTGGAATGCGCTATACAAATACAGACCATTTACCAAAATGAAGAACTCAGGCAATCCTTAGGTCATTTTTTGGACTGAACCATTACACAGACCATGTAAGAGTGCTTTGGTACGTACCATGTGTTCAAGCAGGGCATGGGTGTTCTGGACCACGTTTCCTGGCAGTTTACATATCGGCATGGAAACCAGCATCATCATGAGGCAGCAGAGCTGCAGGGGGACAAGGAGGACTGAGGATGGAATCATGGTTCTGGATCTGGTCCTAGATTCTTTGCTCTTTGCTGATTTCTTATTGAGCTGGCAGCCACAGGTGATCGGGTAACCTGGACGAGAGAGCACAAGGTCAACAGGATGTCAGGACGATCCAAGCCCATCTACCTGTGAGTAACACATCAGAGAAACCTGGACCAGAATGTTGTTGTTAGTTTAACGCGATGAAAATGCACTACAGAACACGACAAACATGTAACCCAGCACAGATTAATTCACGTGTTTGATGCGGGAGGAATTCAACTACAAGTCATCAGCTGGACCAATCAGCATGTGGAGCTCTCTGAAACAAGATGTGACATCACAGCGAGGGAACTGTGACCCTCGGCAGGTTAGAGTTTGTTGGGTTTATGCGTCAGTGGCGTTGGCGTTCGGCTGCGAGTCTTTCCATCAGCATGTTTCCAAGACGACGGTGGTGGCCAGCCCGAACGTTGTGGAAACAGAGACCGCACAATGACTACCAGAGCACTGCTATCAGCCGCCAAGGCTCAGGGGAAACTTCTAATGAAGGAGAGGAGGTCTGAAAGTGAGAAGATGTGAGTGAGTCACTCCGAGTCCCGAATGCCTCAGACCTGGTTCTAAAATGAAACCTAAGGGAGCAGCTCAACACGGGTTCGTCTTCGCTAGTTTGGTGTTTCCACCTCGCTGCGATGCGCCGCTCCGAACCACAGACTGAAGACAAAAATCCAGTTTTTATTAATCAGCAGGTTTCCATCTGACCGTGAGTCAGAAACAGCCGGTCTACTGTGGCTTCTTCATGACCTTTCAACGACAGACCTGAGGAAAGGCGCTTTAAACCAAACAGCAGAGAAGGACTTTGATTGGTTCAATCATATATATATATATATATATATATATATATATATATATATATATATATATATATATATATATATATATATATATATATATATATATATATATATATATATATATATATATATATATAAATATACATTTATATATTTACATATATATAAACTTTGATGTAAATGACTTCTAATGAGTCTGATATAGTCCTTTAAAATCAGAAGTTTTTGTTCTCTAAACACTAAAACTACAAACAGCAGGTCAGTAAGATGATCTGGTTCCAGAAATGAAACTGGGTGAAAAATCAGCTAAAGTTCAAAGAAAAATTCCTTCAGACCTTCAAAAAGCATGAAGAGCTGTGCAGACCCAGCTGCTGAAATAGAAACTTTTAAAATCACCTCGATCAAGAATCATCTAAACAAAAGTGGATCTGTATTCAAATACTGAAACTCGTTTTGCAATTTTTGTGAAAAAACTTTGATTTTGTGTTTAACAAAATTTCAAACTTGTATCAAACTCAAACAAAAACCTGGTTACCATCCTAATGATGGATAAACTTGATTTCTGTTTCAACATGTAACAGCTGCTAATTTTAGTCTCAAAAACAAAAGTATTTGTTTTTCTAGATCTCAAGTTCAAGTGGAGCAAATAAACAATCTGATTTCAGTCTTTAAATGTTGGTAAAAATAATGTTTGTCTAATTTTAAAGTGAATTTATCCTGAGACAACAAAAGAAAAATCAAAGCAAGTGAAGTGAACTCACTATTGGTTGTGATGTTCTGAGAGGTCTGAAGGTCCTGGTCCTTACTTGGTTCTCCTCTGACAGCTGGATGCTGTGGGTGTGATGAACATCTGTCTCATCTTGTGATTTAAATACAACAGCCTCCTGGAAAGGCAAAATGAAACTATTGATCTATCAAAAGCAAATTTCGAAGAACTTTGGAAATTTCCCTTTTCATCACCGACCACTGAAGCTGAATCCTCCCCTGAACCACTACTCCCCATGCCAACCACAAAGAGCCAGAGAAGCTTGTCGATTATGCTGAATCGGCATAACTCAACAATAAAAAAGTAAATCATAAAACAACAATAAAAAACACAAAACAACAATAGGTTTAAGTGGAATAATAATAAAGTCAAATGTGTGCCTTTGAAGCAGTGTCTCATTTCCAATAGAAGAGCATGCATTAGCTGAGGACCCCGGGCTCTGGTTGTGCTACTGTAGACCCCGACAGGACTTGATGGAGGTCTCAGGTCAGCGCTGACCCCAGCAGCAGCAAGGCAGTCTGAAGTCTTCAAAGCTAGAATGCTTCAGCCTCCTGACTGCACCTAGAAACTATGTTCATGATTAAGAAAACAGAAACAGGGTCTAAATAAGTTCAGGGCTCAGTAGAGAGGGTGTTTAGGGTTTCTGATATGGTTCAGGGTTTATGTGTGGATCATAGTTCAGGTCGGGTCTATAGTTTAGGGCTTGTGTTTTTATTTATTTATTTTTTTTATTGTTTATTTGGATTCACGGAACTCTTTCAATAAATATTTTCCAACATGAAGCTCGGTGCCTTCAGACAAACAAGAAGGAAGTTAAACAACATTCTTCAGCAATTTTCATTCTTTCTCACCAGATGTTTAAAAACCAAAGTTTACTTTCTGAGCTCTTGGTTAAGTTTTCATCTGTGAAAAATCCCAAGCAGCTAAACTTTTCCCCAGTCTGTGATGTCCACACACGTCTGCTTCAGTTGATTTGTTGTTCAAGGTAAAAATGTTCGGTGTGTCAGAGCGTCAGGATGCGGTTTAACCTCAAAAGCTTCGGTTTAGGTTTACAGAGAAGATGAGACAAACGGCAGGAAGTGGAGTCCCGCACTACATTTAGACAGAAATAAAAAGCAGAGTGATGTGATGAAATGTGCGGAGGAAAACCCTCCTCACACCGTACTTACTCAGTTTCCATTTCAACTGCAACAGAAAGATGAATGTAAAGAAAAATTATTAATAAAAACTGGTTTTAGCAGTAGTCAGCATCACGAACCTGCAGCTTTTTTATTCTGGACCTTTAAATTCCTCATCATGTTGGATATTAATTTATAAACCTTTGCTCTTTTTTGTTGGATTGAATTTCACATCCATAACTGAGGATTTGATAAGAGACAAATACAAATAAATTCAGAATAACAGGAATACACTAATGACAGTTTTATTTCTGCAGAACTTTACAAATAACAGCTGCACCAAAGCTCAGAACAAGAAATCTACTCTAAGTAAAATATACAAACTTAAAAGTAAATAAAAAAAGAGACAACAGCATTTGGTTGAATATAGTTTTAACAAAACAACAACACTTATTTTAGATTTTGACTGTGACAAACACATCTATTCAGCCACAGATCAGTTTCTTCTCACTTCAACTCCTCAGTGAAGTCAAACCCTAAAGTGTAAGGTTAGGGGGTCAGTCAGACGTACAGAGGGACGGACGGAGAGACAGGTCAGTGTTAAAGTTATTATTTTATCACAGTGAAATTTAGAGCCAAACTATTTATCCAAAAGAGAATATTTCCTTCCTTTTCTTTGTTGATCAGGTTTTAAATTTGATACATAAAGCAAAATGCTTGGTGCACATAAAGGAGATGATGATGATGATGATGATGATGACGATGATGATGATGATATACAGGAGTGATGCTGCAAAATGTTTGCTCAAACAATTGTGGGGGGTGAGATGATGTTAGGCTTATTCTTATGGGATGCCAAGTGTAAATAGCTGGTGAAAAATATTTTGCAGACATTTTTTTGATATTTAGCTCATTTTTCCTACATTTAGCAACTTTTACCACATTAAAAATTATGTTTAAATGTCACATAATTTCATCTAATCTAAATGTTAAATATAAAGTTAAATGTTAAATATAAATATAAATCAGAATGTTAAATCTAAATGTTAATGCTAAATCTAAACCTAAATCTAAATGTTAAGCGTGAATGTTAAATCTAAATGTAAATCCAAATGTTAAATCTAAATGTAAATGTTAAATGTAAATGTTTAAAGTACACCTAAATGTTAAATCTAAATCTAAATCTTAAATGCTAAACGTACATGTTAAATCTAAATGTAAAAGTTAAATCTAAATCTAAAACTAAATGTTAAATCTAAATCTAAATGTTAAATGTAAATGTTTAATATAAATCTAAATGTTATGTCTAAATCTAAATTTAAATGTTAAATCTAAATGTAAAAGTTAAATGTAAAAGTTAAATGTTAGATATACATTTAACATTTAAATTTAGATTTAACTTTTACATTTATATTAAACATTTACATTTAGATATAAGATTTACACTTAGCATTTATATTTAGGTTTAGATTTTAACATTTAAATTTAGATTTAACGTTTAGATTTAGATTTAACATTTAGGTTTAGATTTAACGTTTAGATTTAGATTTAACATTCTGATTTAGATTTAACATTTAAGTTTACATATAACATTTAGATTATCTGAAATAATGTGACATTTAAACATTATTTTAAATGTGATAAAAGTTGCTAAATGTAGGAAAAATTAGCTAAATATAAAAAAATGTCTGCTAAATAATTTGGACCAGCAATTTACACTTGGCATCCCATATATTCTACTCGGACCATTAAGGCATCATTTAAGTAGGAAACAATGAGAAAGCTGAAGGAGGCATAAAAAGATGCTTTTAGAATTATTTTCATATTATTTAGCAAAAATCATATTTGCATTATACTAGCTGTGTATTTGGATTCGATGCAGTAAGGAGCTATTTTTTATGTACAAATTAATGTGTATGAAACTTTGTTAATGAGATGATGAAGTTTTTTTAGCTACTTAGTGACACCAGATATACATTTTTTAATTGGAAGCATTGGATTTGATGCCTATATGTATTTTAAAGTTTGACAGTCTGTACTTTTATTTAATTTATCTTTTATGCATTGTATCTTATTTGACACTGGACCAGACTGTTAAAAACCTTTTTTTGTTATTATTATATTTTTCTCTGGATCACTCTGGTGCTTTAATTTCGGGCCCATTTTTGTTTCGTTTTTGGAGCTTACGTCAGTTTCGTTTTCCACATGGAGCTTGCGTTGCGTCATCATCTCGCACATATCGGGACTCAGCGATCCTTGAGAACCACACATGTGTATCTGGATAGATATTATATTATATATATTGTGGACAGCAGAAACTGAATGCTTAATAGGGGAAAATCTCATTTTAGACACATTTCAGCTGTGACTAGTAAAACTCTTATTTTAAATAGATGAAAACACCATTCCATATGTCTGTAATTTTATTTTGGATATCTGAATTTAAACTGTAGTCTACTATTTTCATTTTGAATAGGCAGAGCTACAATAGGAACAACTAAGTTGTTGCCATCTGTTGTTATCTAAAATAGTTGATGTCATTTATTTCATCCCTCCCATCCAATGTGCTGTTATTCGAACGTAACGTAACACGTAACTAAAATTACATCATGGCCAGTGACATTGATTGGCTACCACGACAAGCCCCGCCTCTAAGCGGAAGCGCGGGATATCTGTGTGTTAGCTGGCTAGTGTCCAGGTTCGCTAAACTTTAGTTAAAAAAACTGCTTAACGAGCTTTAGCCACGTGTTGACCTTATTTCCGAAGTGTTCGGTGTTTGTTGTGGAGCAGAAAACTGTTTAGTGAAATGTGGGGATAGTTTGGTACCGATGTGATGGAGGTGGACGTCCTGGAGTTCCGAGTTCCGGTGGAGAGCAACACGTCCTTGTTTGTGTGGGACATTCAGCCGGTTCTGACGGAAGCTCACATCTATGTAAGTCCGTCCGTGTCTGGAGCGGGATGGCCAGCGTTTGAGATCAATCAGGAATGAGACTAGAATGTCCAGGCGTGTTTGTGTAGCAGGACACATATGTGCCATGGAAACAAACTCACACCTGAGAAATGTCAGGTTTAGATCAGAGAGGCTGTCTGATGAGAACCCTCACAGAGAGAACATGCTAACTCTGTTTTGATAACAAACGTGTTTTTATCAGTGATTGTCCTGAAAATAGCAAAAGGAACTAAAAGGTTTATAGGTAGTTTAACAAGTACAAATAGTTTATTTGTATTAAAGGAACAACAGAGGAACACAGAATGTCACACGAAGGAATCAAAACGGCTGATTTTTAAGGTGGATTCATAACATCAGCATATTAAATCTAATGAACATAAAAAAATGTTTATCTTAAAATCTCTTGGAAGCTTTTTTTACACAGTCAACATATCACCTCACCTGGGTCTGACCAGCCCACCTGTGGATAAAACGACTATTAGAGGGTCAGCTACCTATCTCGCGTGTGTGTGCGCGCGCGTGCGTGTGTGTGTGTGTGTGTGTGTGTGTGTGTGGCACGTGAGAGAGAGACAGAGAAGTTTACTCTCAGGTAGGACAGAGTCTCAGATCCTGGTTCAGGTCTTTGATGGTTTCTGCTTCTTTGCTGGAGGAAGAGTTTTAAGTCCAAACCTTCTGTCCAAAGACCTTCTACAGCTAGATGGACCCCATCCTACTTCTACCTTTTCAGCTAGAAATGTGAACATGGTCCAGAATGATGAAGTTACATTCAACTTTCCTGCATTCCTAATGGGGTCCAATGGACCCCACATTTATTTTATTTTTGAGGAGTGAGCACTACCTCACTCCTGCTACGTGGACCCCAAGGGAAACCATCAACCCTGCTCACCCATCCCTTGTCCTGGAGGAGTCACTCGAAAGGACAGCGGGAGAGTTAAAGCAGCCAAAGTCATGAGAGAACTAGTTCAGGCCTGTTTCTGTAACATCTAAACAAAATGAGACTTTCTGAGAAGGCTTATCTCATTTCAGGAGGAGCTGTTTGCTGTTTTCTCATCCTTCGGGCCTCTCTACCTGCTGAAGGTGTGTCCTAACGCACCGCTCCACCCACCTGGATTCTATTCCCTGGTGAAGTTCTACTCTGCTGCTCATGCCTCCAAGGCTCAGCAGCAGACCAACGGACGCCTGCTGTTCCAGAACTTCCCCCTCAAGGTGCCCTTTCAGTTTGTCAGAGTATTTAATCACCAGTTGTTACTGGGGCCGACAGATGAGCGTGTTTACTGTATGATGATGCAAACCTGACTTATCTGAGACTCACCTGTCTGTGTTCAGGTGAAGCTGAGTTCAAAACCGATTCCTCACTTCCGGTGTGGCAGAAGCACACCTCTGAGCCACTCCCGCTGCCTGGAACTGGCTAATCACTGCCTGGGCTACAACGGCTGGACCTCTGACATCATCACAGTAAGAACCAAACATGTCACGTGTTCATTCAGGAGAAACAACAAGCACAGGGGACTTCCTGTCTCTATGTCACTGAACTAATTTGGGACAGGCTGGAGTTTTCAGAGTGAGTTTTCACCTGAACACATCTGAGTGTGAGGTGATGGATAGGGCCATCTAACATCTCCACTAGTTTAATTATGTGTCAGCCAGTACCGCGGGAAGTAGGGGTGCTGGAGGGGCTGCAGCACCCCCTGCTGGTGACCTCAAATATTTATTTACCACTATGGCAAAAAAGCGGATTTTAGACTTTTTTGGGAAGCCTCGAGAAAACAAAAGGAGATGCAGCAACAGTGAGTTCTGGGGTATATTGTCATGTATCCGGTCCAAGATAGGGCATTGACAGTTTATTTGCAGTTTATTTTGTGCTTTTTATTGTATTTCAGATACTTTTTAACACGAACAAACTTGTCCCTCATTCTCCTCCACCTCTTCGTGCACTCACCACCTCTAAACCCACGTTTACCATCATTTCCGTCCACGAATAAAACGCTTGTTGCATATCTTTATAGTCCTCCAGCCACGGGACCACACTGTTCATGTCACACTGTGAGAACTCCAGAAAGGTGCCACACTGAACGGCGCAACCTTCCAGTGAGCCAGACTGCACGACGTCTCGCTCCAAGAGGACATGCTATGTCACGAGCGCACCCCCCGAAAAGCATACGTTACAGATAAGCAATACAACGCTAAAAAGAGAAAAAAGCGCCACAGTAAACACTTTTTAGTGCCAGCTCATGACCTAGCTCATCTTCCTCAAAGAGGAAGAATTGATCCGCTTTGGCCTCAGACTCCAGCTGCGCGTCTCCTTTTCCTGTCTTCCAGCTAAACAGCTGATCTGTCTGCTGGACATCCATCCTTCTCATCCTCCTTTATCCATAAAAAACACTAAACTACAGAGAAGTAACTGTCTATCTG
The DNA here is from genome assembly GCA_006937985.1 of Aphyosemion australe. NCBI lineage: Eukaryota > Metazoa > Chordata > Actinopteri > Cyprinodontiformes > Nothobranchiidae > Aphyosemion > Aphyosemion australe. The sequence continues at coordinate 134,117 of SSNS01000439.1, forward strand.
CCACAAATCGCTCCAATATCTAAAGTTTTGCAGTAAATGTCTGTCTCGGTTTTCTCCGCTCAGTGACAGCGCATCAGCGCACTTTTTGACCCCTGCTGTCAGATCACGCAGCAGCCATCCTCTCCCTCAGCAACAAAACGCTACTGAACCCATTCTTAGTTTAATTATTTTAGAGTAACTCCGGTTTTATTTGGGCTATTAACAAAAATAAAAACTGGTGTGTAGTTTATAATCCGCATTTTAAACATACCGTAAGTTGAAACCAAAGACTGTATATATAAGATTTGAAACGGAAACTCAGATAGGCGGAGTCTTGCTGCTGCGGCGTCCCAAAGGTGTGTTTTCATTGGTCAACTGCAGACAGGAGTCGTAGGTTTTAGAGCAGTGCTGAAGACTGTTGGAGGGTGTCTTCTTTCTAATAATGAGACTCGTATCAATGCGTATGCTACACGTAGGCTATGATTCACCTGTACATAACGAGTTGAGCGCAGCTGAGCTTTTTTTTCAGCACCCCCTGCTGAAAATATGTTCCCGCGGCTATGGTGTCAGCACTCGTTAGATGTTTTCATTGTTTTTCATAAGTGTTAAAGGAACACTTGGCAGTTTTTTAGCACCTCTAGTGTTCCTTAGCAAAAGTGAAACTTATCTCCTCGCTATGCGTTCGTCTTTTTAACACCTTAATCTAACTGCTGTAATGTCTCCTCAGCCTTCATTAGTGTCTACAGGAGCGGTTCATCACTAAATCAAACAAATCAGCTGTGTCCAGCAGGGAGCGGCCCGCCACTCTGAAGTTGTAAATGCAGTATTCTGGCCACAGAGGGCAGTGGGGGTCTGAGT
>SSNS01000439.1:144962-156117 GCA_006937985.1 Aphyosemion australe
TGTTGGACACACAGTGGTTGTGCTGCGGCAGATCCAGCCTTTTACCTTCTGTTTGCTTTTGAAAGGATTTCCCAGCTGACACACAACAAACGTGTCTTCAACAGAACAGTCAGTCGATGTTGAGTTATCATCCTGAAACACAAACACATCCAATAACCAGATTACTCAGAGTTCAAGTCAAGACTCTGACCAAGGACCAGGTCCAGGTCCTTCAGGGGACCACAAAGTGTCAAGTCAGCCCTAAAAACAGTAAAGACGTTCTGTTCTTTGTGGAAACCACTGTTTACTTACTTTATTCAAATCTAACTAACAGCCAGATACGTTCCTCTTGAGTTGGACCAAAAGTGGTCTAGGAGCTCCTTCAGTCTTTGAACCAAAATAAGCTCATGCTTAGCCTGGCAAGCCATCCTATATATGTGAATATATAGGATGGCAAACTCTGCAAAGCAAGAATTTGGTCTAGTTCACTAGGCTAGCTCATGCTGCCACATCACCATAGAACCTGTACATTGTTTAGGTCTGTTACGAGCTCTGACACCGCCCGGTCCTGCTTTAATTTCTGAATAGAGGAACTGATGGTGGATCCAGAGCAGCCCCAGCCAGGAGCCTTTTTGCACCCCAGTCAGCTGGGTGCTGCAGCTGCTGTGCATTCCCAGTAATGAGGAAGTGCACATAAAAAGGAGCAGGCTGCAGAAGGAGGGAGATTGACAAGCAACACAAATGGAGATGATGATCCAGACAGAGGAAAGAGAGACAAGCAGCAGAACTAAAAGAATAAAAAGAGAGGAAAGCCAAAGGCCCAAGAAAGAGAAGAGAACCAGACTCAAACGGACCTGGAGAAAAAAGGGACTACAGAGGTGAAGCCTGGGGGCAGGAGAAGAACCCTCGCTGCAGCATAAGAGGAAACACCAGCTGCAGGGGGAAAAGAACCACTGACCGCAGGAGAAGAGGAACCCAGACTGCAGAAGAAAACTACGTTCCAGATAAAAAGCGGATCAACGATGGAGGAAGGAAACAGCCAGAGGAGCAGAAGCTGAACCAGGGAGAGAGAAGGTTGGAGAAACAAATGTTCAGCTGAGACGGTGAAGACCCCGACGGAGGAGAAAAGCCGAAACAACTGTGGAATGAGGAGAGCGCAGAAGACTGGGGGGAGAGCCCCTGAAGGACAAGGGAAGGCTGCACGGTTGAAAACTGTGACAAATACCGAGAGAGTCCCACGGAGATTCCTCCAGAGGTGTGGATTCGGAAAGAGCGGAATCCTTAGGAGGATGAGTATATTTTAGCCTTTCCCTTTATAGCAGAGTTAAGCCACTTAGTAAACGGACTTCATCCGTAATTTAGTTATTGTGGTTTTATGATAGCTCTCCTTTGACGAAATCTTCCTTTTAAGAAATATAGACATCTGATATTGAGGAAGATGTGTAATTGGCTTTTATCCTGTTTTAAGTCTTCTTAAAGCCCTTAAGTTATTATCCCTCCTTACTCTATTTGTTTGAGGTCTGGTATCTGTTTTAAGGTCCAGGGACCCTAGCTTGGGTCGCGTCCACAAGAGAACTTCACAATAAATGTCTGTTTTATATGTCTAAACCTGTACTCGTCTCGTTATGTTGATGACCCCCACACTGCTGGAGAGCCTAGCAAAAGGGGGTCGTAACAAGGTCTGTGATAGGTTAGACAGACCTAGTTAGGCTAAATCATTTTTATTTGGATTAATAAACCACTAACAGGATCTGGGATTCACATTTCACTTCATTGGGCTGTAAATGTTCTGAGCCAAGTCTGTATGAGGTTCAGTCTAGTCATCTAGTCATGGTTAGGAACCTTAAACTTTAATCAGCTGAACAAGAAACTCCAGGTGTTTCGCTGATCTGTGTGTTAAACATAAAATTCATTATCTTGGAATTGTGAGTCTGGAAGGATTCAAGAAAAATATTTAGGATTTTCCAAACCATCTAAGACCAAACCTTGGTTTATCTCCTGACACATCTGGATCTCTGCTCTGTGTCGTTTAAACTAAATCCTGTAATCAGGAAAACCAACTAATCCGTCATCATTGCCTTTGGTATGACGCCAGAGTAGGTGAGTGCTGGTGGTATGCTGATGTTTAGTAGAGCATTGTGAGCATCCTCTGCTGGCCGGCCTGCTGATGGTGTGTTGCTGACGTTAACCTCCAAGAGGAACCACCTGATGCTGCTGTTGTAAACCAGCACTGAGATGTCATTCACCCTAGAAAAACACAAATACAGAACTCAAGAGGAGCAGAACTGTCGAGTACTGGCTCAGATAGGGATCAGCTGTTGGGTTTTACCATGCTGCAATTAAAAATATTTTAGGATCTGATCATGTGACCTTCATCCTGTATGGATCAGAGAACTAAAACCTCCATTAGGTCAATAATATTCTGATCAATCATCAAGTCAAGAGTCAGTAATAGGTTATAATTCAGCTGAGTAGTCAATTAGAATCTGATGTTAAAAAGCTGATAGTGTCTGTAGTTGTGGGGGCAGGGCACTCACTTAGTGAAGGGGTTCTGGTTCAGATCCATAAACTGGGCCGTCATCTGGAGGTTACAGTGGCAACGGTTATCAGAACCGCAGGCCTTCTGGATGTGGATCTGAATGAACAGACATTAAAAGTTGCTGTATACCTGTCTTTAGTTCCTCTCAGTCCTGATTTCTGATGATAATTTATTGGGTTCTGACCTGGGTTCTGATGGGCTGTGGAATCTGGCTGAGGACAGGGAATTGTCTCAGATCTTGAACAATGTTCCCTTTTTCAGGAAGCTTCTCATTTAAAGAGACGTTGAGCGAGAACACCAGAGGTTTCACTTTGTTTTGGACTGGAATCTGTAGAACAGAAGAACAAAGGACAGAACCTGAGCAGAACTTCTGTGATAGAAAAGAATTGGACAGATCAGTCCATCAGAACGTGAAGGCAGCTGAAGCCTCTTTTGAAGCTCTTTAGGAAGAAAGCAGCTGATCAGCTGGAAGATGAGCAGCAGGAATGTTTTGGTTTAGATATTTTGCAGCAGTGTGAGCTTTAAACAGCAAGTTCAATAAGACGGCCTCAAACAGGTTGGGTCACATGATGACAACACGCATGATCGCTGCAAACATCAAATCATGATGAGAGCGAGGAGTGAAGGATGACAGAAGCAGTAACACAAAGACGGGATGGAAGGAGTAGCTGGAGTTACTTCGCGCGCGTGTGTGTGTGTGTGTGTGTGTGTGTGTGTGTGTGTGTGTGTGTGTGTGTGTGTGTGTGTGTGCGCGCGTGTTGGAGGGCGGGTCCTCACCAGCAGCCCAACTTTAAGAGTCTCACACATTCTTTTTTTCAGTGACAGGGACCTTGAGTACACGGTCTCTCCATTTTCATAGAAATGGAGGCGGGGCTTGAGGCTGGTGACATCAGCAGCCACAGTGAAATAGACAGCTGAGAGACAAAAACAGAGTTCATGTATGAGAATACAATTTAAGGTGATTTATGAGCAAATAAAGTAAACCAACACAGCAGCAAACAGCATCACGTTCTCTGTGGTTCTGAGGAACTGGACTGAATACAGCATTTTATCACTGGTTCCTTCTGCAAATGCATAAAATTAATAATACATTCATAAAGGTGCATGAGCTGTTTTCATAGAAGAGTGCCTGCACATTAGACTGATTTTCTGATAGTGGACATTGTTGCATGGTTTGATTCTTTGTATTTGAAACAAAGTTTGATTCTTAGAGAGGTACCAGACGAATAAAACATTTGTATTACTCCAGAGGATCATCCTACCTTTGATATGGTCAAGTGTTCAGTATTCTAATCAACGTGAGGACAATAGAGACATCAGAGTCCAAGTCTGACTCAACACACCTTCTCTCTTAAAAACAGAAATGGATGTAGCCTGTTAAAGAATGGTAAAACATTTCTCCAGTGTTGGACAGAGAAAACAACCTTTCACCACTAAAAATTCTAAATAATATTTCCCATTTCCCTTGGCTGATTAGTCCACTTTAACAGTAACAGACTGAACTGATCCCAGCTCAGCAGACAGATCCATTACTTCGGGATGCCCACACAGATCAGGTCACCTTGACTCTGATTGGTCAGAATAGTCACCCACACACATCTCTGCATTGTGTCCCAGATGAAATTGTATCAGTAATGTGATTTATCATTCACAGAAACACACTAAAGGACACACAAGGGCACAGCATGATGTCATGTGAGTACAGAGTGGGTGTTTTCAACAGGGTGACCTTGTCTCTGACTAGACACGGTGACTTACAGATCCTCGGAGAGGTTTTGTGTGTGTCTGCTTATTAACAGCAGGGGCTAAATGACAGCTGTGTCCTGTCACTCAGTAACAAACACACACACACACACATGCTCACAAACAGGAAGCTGATGTCATTAATGACTGTAAACAAGCTTGTTAGCATTAATTAGCAGCTGCAGGACAAACTGAAGGATCAGATCATGTGACCAACACTGTAGAATGTTAACCTGCAACAATCACATAGTTTAACTTTTTCATGTCCACACTGGGCTTATCCATCAGTTTCTGTCAGTACAAGGGTCAGTACTACTCAACAGGTTTTTTAAATTTCTTTTAGAGATTTAAATTAATTCTAATAACGCAGAAAAATCTGAGTGTCGTTGTCCAGTGTTTGATTATCTATCATCTCATATTATTGGACGATAGCAGCTGCATTTACATGTTGATCTTGAAATTCTTTTCAGCATTAGTTGCCATGGTAACAGATTTCTGGAATTAAGTGAGATAGATTCATGCTGCTGAAAGTCCCGAACCAAACCTGAATGAAAGGGGAAATAGAGGTGACTCACTGATGTTGTTTTTGACTTTCTCTATGATGCTGAACTTGAAGGAGAAGCAGACCTCCACCTGAATGCTGAGAGATGAAATGTCAACAAGATGAAGAGACATCCAAACTATGAGGGTCCCCTAAGATCCTCACCAGAAGTCACAGCTGTTTGGGTTGACGATGTCCGGAGAAACTCTGAGCGATCTGTTTAGGTGAACTACTGGGCGAGATCTGAGGATCGATCAGCCAACCAACCAATCAATCAATCAATCAATCAACTAGTAATAATGAATAAGGATTTTTTTTTAAATTTTGAGTAAAGTTCAACAATCTGCAGCTGATTAAAGTTTTTGATCCTGAGACTACCTGAGGAGAGCCACTGTGTCATCCAGTGAGCCAACCAGCAGATCTGGATATTTGTTCCCATCAACATCCAGTCCTGCAGCCAGAGAGTACCCAAAAGTCCTGAAACCAGGAAACAGGCTGCTGCCCTGGATCACCTATACAGAGACAGATGGGGCCTGGTAAGTAGGACTCATGGAGATGCAAGGACAGCTGCTATAATAAAAGAGGACATTTTTAATTTGGGCACTATTGGGATAAGTCCTGTAGTTTAACAGTTTTTTTAATTGCAGGCTTTTGGCATTGTGCTTTTCTGGGATCCCGGAAACAAGAAAATAATTGAATGAATGTGAGACCTGGCTTGGTTCTGTAGAGATCCCCTCACTGCTCCCAGTCCAGATCATCACACTACCTGTATCATGGAAAGGAGCTCCTACTGCAAAGTCTGGAACACAGCAATGTGTCAGCTTACTGAGCATGGCTCATAAAGCATGAAGTCACAGGGCTAGAGTGGTCTCACCCTGAAACCCGTCTTGGTTCAGGTCTCCTGCAGCAGTGACAGCCATTCCAAAAGCAGATCCAGCAGGACCCATTAGCACCACACTAGGTTCAGTGTCAAACCTGCCCCCAGCATTCATGTAGATGTAAACTGCCCCACCCACATCAGGCTGACGACCATAGTAAAAAGGAGCACCCACCAGCAGGTCAGTCCAGCTGCAGGACAGAAGATTAAATGTCAGTTGATTCAGGTTAAAGCCTGTAAAAAGAGATGACACATCTGGAACCATATAAATCGTCCTCACCCATCATTGTTGAGGTCAGAGGTTACCACGGCGTTACCAAAGTACGAACCAACCTGCTGACCTCGCAGGGTCTGCTGAATCACCAGCTCACCGGACCGCTTGGTGAGCAACAGCACAGAACCTCGAGCATCCTGTTTGTTGTCTCTGGGAGCTCCTGTTGATCACCACCACCAGCAGAAATCAATGCATCAGTATAGCACTCAGTAGCTCCCTCAAGCCATCCATCCATCCATCCATCCATCATCAGCACATCACCTGACCACCAGACTTTTGACAGGATCAATGATAAAGATGAAGCTTCACCTGTTACTATGGTTACATCGTCCACAGACAGAAGCCCGCGAGCCTGAGTGACTGAATAACCTACAGAAACACAAACACACAAAAAGCTAAATTCTTTGGAATATGTGACCACTGGGGGAAAAATTATAGATTTAGTTTCATGTTCTTCAGCCAGGTTCTGAACTGACTTGTGTTCTATTGTGATGCACACAGGAACTGAAGATGTAGACATCAGCTATATTTGTCTAAATCTTGTCTCAGTCCTCTAAGCACTCCTATGTCACACCTTCCTGCAGTGTACTGGCTCTCTGTTTAGTTAAGAACCCAGTTCAGAGATCTTGTTTGTACTGGCACCTTCACACACCTCTGAACTTTACTCCTTTATGCTGCCACCAGGACTCTGAGATCAACTCGTCAGGTTCTGCTTTATTAGTATTTCATTTTCTTATCTGTTCTTGTCTGGAAATGGAATATATACAAGGGCTGCTTACTTTTCAGGAAGTAGCAGGTCTACAGAATCTAAATGTGTGTGTTTCATGTGTGTGAGTTCACGTCTAAGTAAAAGGACACTTCACCTAAATAAATGTTTCTTTGGTGCTGGTTAGGAAAGAAGTTCTTCGGCATGTCTGTCTCAGTCCAAACAACGTGGACACTTCCTAAAAGACCAACACAACAAATTAGGAAAACAGAAACTTTTCAGTTTAGAGAAGAATCCCAAAAGAGGGACATTTCATTTATCAACATCAAAAATAACCATATTAATATTTATAAAAAAATAATAGCTATTATTATTATTATTATTATAATTATTATTATTATTATTATATGAGCTACTGAACTCCAGACTTTCCCATCTGTCTGTCTGTATTTGTTCACTGACTGACTGAGCTGGAGCCCCAGAACCTTTACCTTGCCAGTGGAAGCTTCCAGGTGAGCCGAAGATGAGTTCAGTGTCGCTCATGAAGGTAGAGATTCCCAAGTTACACATTCCCTGACCGGCTTCATTCTGCTCATGGCTGAACAGAAGTTCAACAGGTGAGGGTGATGGACCAACATACAGGTGTCAGGTAAATACTGGGTCATGTGACCTACTTGCAAAGCTGGTCCAAGCTGTGCCAGGTGGAGAGGCTGTAGTCTTTCAGCAGGTGGTCCCCACTGAGATAACACTGGCCGACCTGACTGTGCTTAAAGGCACTGGAGAGTTTCACAAAGCGATGAGCACATGCCTGATGGACACATGACAGGATTAGGTGGTGAAAATGTCAATCTGTTAATTAGTTATCTGGCTAGTTGATGAATAATCTACTTAGTTACTCTTTAGTTACTGGCTGGTGGTTTTCAGCTGGTCAGTTGTGTAAGAAGTTAACTAATACTTTAATCTAACTAATGACCCATTCTGAAGATGATTTAACTAATTTGTTGCTTCATTTATTAAAGAACATTTAGTTATCCAACAATTACTTAGAGACATTCATGTTTTAACTAATCTGGTTAAGTTGGTTAGAGAACTCACCAGAACCCTCCCACTGGCTCCACCCTGACTGACTACTGAGACGCCCAGCCACATGTCCTCAACCAGGGTTTTAGAAGGGTTCAGATCTGCAAGTGCAAGAACAGGTGAGTTCTTCAGTGAAGGCTTTGTTCACCAGAGGTCAGCGTTCCAAACCCCAAAATGGATCAGACCTTCCCAGCACTTCCACTTTTATTTGTTGTTTTATTCATCAGTACATGACAACCTACCCATGGATCTAAAAATCCTGTAATGGACAACAACACAGTCTTTGTTTCTTTAACACAATCTGAACCACAAGGTCATTGTTATTGATTTCCAGGGAATCTCCTGGTATCTGTCCACTAGAAGATGTAAAGGCATTTCCAGACAACACAGGATTTAGAATTCCTTTTAGAAAGCGATCCAGATCTTTTGGCCCTAAACTAGGAAACCCCCAAAGCCCCAACTGAATCCCCCCAAAATACAGATATGGTCAAACAAATAGTGGAACAACATGACAGCAAGTATGACTCACTTGGATTTACAACCTTCATCCTTGTGCAGTCTAATTGGTCAGCAGTGATTGGGCAGCTGTACACTCCTCCTGTTCGGTTGGCTGGAACATTAGGCTCCGCCCAGTCCCTGGGAGCTCCAATCAACAGTCTGGGGGGAAATAGTTGATAACAAGGCCTCCTAAAAAGGAGCTGTTCCAGAACCATCCAGATGACATGGCTGGTTCTGGTTCTGTCAAAATGACTTCAATTGTTTAAAGAGGTCCTTCACTGAGAAACCATTTTTTACTTATTAATTTAGAAAATAATCAGTCACTCTGAGTTTAACATGCAGGCTGAACGTGAAAACAGTCTCCTACACCTAGCTCCTGCATTAGCTTCTGATAGAAAATAGACAGTGAAACATTTGAAAACCTGACAAATGTACGCCACAATAGCTACGTTTACATGGGCACAAGTAGTTGGAATGAACGCCCTATCGGATCAAAAATTCGTCATGTAAACATGTCAATCGGAATATTCTGATCTGATTCAGCCTGATCCGAATGATTATCAGAGGTGGTTTTGTCCGATCGTCAATCTGATTGGCGTCCATGTAAACAGCCATTCGGATCGTTGGGGTAAAATAATGCCCACTGCGCATGTGTGCAACTTCAGCGTGACCTCTTTCCGCCTCTGCGCATGCTCAGGACAGATCGAAAACATAGCGGGCGGTAAACAGAAGTGATCTGTTGCCGATGCTATTTTTTACTGGAAATACTACGGGAGCTCAATATTACTGAACGTCTCGATGGCCGAACGGCTAAAAATGCCAAGTTATACACTCAAGTGCATCTAAAGATGCAGGAAACGGGAATTCACCAAAGCTAGAGAATAAGCAAATAAAATGCAAGGGAAAAGACGTGCGGACAAGATGGCGTTTGTTTACAATTTCTCTTCTGGGAAAGACAAGTCTGCGCATGCGCAAGCTATGGTGCGTGCATCGCGGCGTGATCGGATCATTCCAGTTAGTGTCCATGTAAACAGAGACTTGGGATTTCCGATCAACCAAGATTTGAATCGGATTGGGGAAATTTGGCGCATGTAAACGTAGCTACTGTCACTGAACATTCATGGACTCAACCATCTTGACTCACGACAGGGAAGGCTGTTGTTGGTTTAGTGTCCAGGAAACAACAGAGAACGTCTTGACTAGTAGAAGCTAACTGTTAGCATTAGCAACTCCACTTACAGCAGAACTCCTCCAGGTTTGTGTTACTAGTGGAGATAAAACATCAACGTTGCAGAGCAAACAGAGTCAGTGATAGAGTCGTGTTGCAGTGAGCCAGTCAGAGGCTCCTTCAGGTAAATTCTCCATGCTGATACAGGCACACCGGAGCGTAACCCCCTCCCCACCCTGCCAAGTATGACTTACAAGGCATTCATTCCTACTATAGACCACTGCAACTGTATTAAAAATATGAGTGAAGGACCTTATGGTTCTGTGCAGGATGACACTAAATATGTCCTGTTTCCAACTCTAACCGGATAACCCCCCACACGCACATACACGCACACACACACACAACCGATTCAATTAGAGGACATCAGGAGGTAGTTTCTATGGTAACCAAGGAGAAAGACAGCTACGTGACCTCTGCATGAACTCTGTTAGCCTCATTAGACAGTCACACGTCACTGTGGTTATGAGACACCTATGTTCAGAGTGACACCCTAGCTGCTGCTGGTCTGAAAGTTGAAGAAGCTGACAGTAAAACTGTACTAAGTGACCTCTCTGCTCCTCATTCAGCAGCAGACGTTCAGAGAAACTGAGTTCATACTGGTCCACCAGGTCTCATCCCCAGAATGGGATGTCACAACTCTAAGTAGTCCCCAGTCCTCCACTGCCCAACTAGATGGAGCTTCTCATATTTTTGAGCTCCAGAGAATTGAAACACAATATTAATGCTATAAGGTGATCACCTGACTCTATGTATTTACAGAACCATTGTTTTGAAGAGCTATAGAGTTTATTTTAAAGGATGTCCTGAATTGGGGGTTCAGTAAAAATGACTCTTTTTATTTAAATTTCCTGAGACTAGTTCTGAAAGTCGGATTGAACAAATAAACATCAGAAGCAGAACTGCGTAACCTGGAACATCTTATGTGACGATTAGTAAACAACAAAGCAACTGACAGGTGTGTCCTGGCAAGCGTGAACTCACAGGTGACTTCCTGTCTTCATGTCCTTGTGCAGAGTGACAGAAAATCCAAAAAGACTCCCAGCTTCACCCATCTTCAGAACTGGGAATGATGTGTCGAGATTAAATGCAACACATAGACCAGCACATAGACTCAGTACCGCACACACACCTGTCGCCATGGAGACACACACCTGAAATGAACAACACGAACATCAGATTGTTTTGTAAATGTTAGTGAAGTATTGTGTCCTGTGGGGTGCTCTGATTGGCTGTGGCCTGATCTCACCTGACTGATTCAGTGTGTGTTGTTATGAAGGCTCTTTACTGGCGTTATTAATAAAAACATTTTTATTGAAACTTACTGTTAAATCATTGGATATGTCTGAGTCAGTGAAGGTCAAAAGGGTCACACCCCAACCCTAACATCCATCCATCCATCCAACATTCATCCATCCAACATCCATCCATCCATCCATCCATCCATCCAACATCCATCCATCATCCATCCATCCATCCATCCATCATCCATCCATCCAACATCCATCCATCCATCCATCCATCATCCATCCATCCATCCACATCCATCCATCCATCCATCCATCCATTCATCCATCCAACATCCATCCATCATCCATCCATCCATCCATCCATCCATCATCCATCCATCCAACATCCATCCATCATCCATCCATCCATCCATCCATCATCCATCCATCCATCCATCCAT
>SSNS01000439.1:162363-202462 GCA_006937985.1 Aphyosemion australe
TATATCCCTTTAACTCTTAGACGTGACCATTTCAGGAAAATCTTTATAAATAAAATGCTGCCCACATCATTTTTCCTGTTGGGCAACTTATGAGCTGTGCTCATCACTGCCCTGGTCTCGGGTTCTTTACTCTCAATATTTAGTTCTCTTTTCCTCTGTTTTTTATTGCATCCCTTTACAAATAGGTCTTCTGTAAGTGCTGTTTTCTAAATATAAGCAGTAGCTCAGGAGGAGTGGGTTGTCCAGTAATCGGAAGTAGGTTCGATCCCAGCTGCCGCCAGAGAATGCTGCTGTTGTTTCCTTGAGCAAGACACTTAACCCACCTTGCCTACTGCTGGTGGTCAGAGGGACCAGTGGCACCAGTGTTCGGCAGGCTCTCTTCCGTCAGTGCGCCCCAGGGCAGCTGTGGCTATGCTGTAGCTCATCATCACCGTGTGAATGCGTGTCTGAATGTGTGGATGACTGACTGTGTTGTGAAGCGCCTTGGGGGGTTGTAGAACCCTAAGAAGGCGCTATACAAATACAGGCCATTTACCATTTAACATCAATGGTTCAGAAAACCTCTACATTCTGTCCCAAAGGAAGCACTGTGAAGGATTTGAGGGCTGAGACTGAGCTAAAGCTAACACCCAATGATCTGAGTTTCAGTGTGATGATGATGATGCTACTTACTAATGAACATAAACATTTCTTCATCAGCTGGTTTTCATATTGCCTTCCACAGTGTTGAGCATGGTCAACCTGGCAGACCTGACTAGTCAGCTGTGCTGGACACTTGTTGGAAATACAGCTGATTTATTAAATCGACTGCTAGCTAAAGGTGCTCTTCTAGTCCTGCCCACACAGCTCTGGAAACTTTAAAACATTCTCTCCATCTAAAAGGCTGTTCAGACATCAAGCCATGATGAAGAATTGGTCAACATACCAGGATGGATCACAGCAACCAGTCCTCCCAGAGACTCGGTCCCCCAGCGACCATGGAACTTTGAATCCACGTCCAGACAGAAAATGTAGTCAGCTTTATTGACGAGCTTTTCCTCAATCAGCTTCTGGATAAGCTCCATCCTGCGAGCAGAGATTTCCTGCCAGCGGTTTGAGCTTGGCACGGGAACAACACTCAGCTGGGGGAAGAAGAAGAGGGCAAAGAATCAAACATCCAGGAAGGATAGTGATGGCTCCAGGACAGAAATCCACTCTGTTTACCTGTCTTCCTTTAGCCATTTTCACTTGGGGAACCTCATTTGGGCGATCAGTGAACACATAAATAGATACTCTAAAACCAACAAAGAAAAATTGCTCTGACGTCTCTAGGAAGTCCTTTAAGAACATGATGTACCTGCCAAGGAAAGAAAAGGTCACAATGGTGTGGAGGTGGACAGGAAAAGCAGTTCGGAGACATTACACTTACTTCCCAACAGCAAACACTGTGGCGACAACACTGATGTTCTTCTTCTGATAGATGCTATCAAGGAGTTTTTCATTGAAGGTTTGATCCCAGACGATAGGAGCCAACCAGGGAGTGACTGAGACCACATCAGTCCGACTGATGCCAGAGACAGACTATCAGAGACCACAAGCAAGCCCAACAACCATAGCCATAGTCAGCGATACTCACCCCTGTGTGATGCTTGGCTGCGAGTACTTCATCCTGATAAAAAGAAAAACATTCCAAATAAATCTAGTTGCCAAAGTCTACTAAAAACAGTGTGTGGGTAACCACTGCCCACATTGGTAGCTTGTCTTTGTGATCAAGCTGCTGAAAGACACCTGATGCTTGAAGGACCATCTTGGTTCAAGTTTAGTTGTAGATGTTTCACTGAAAGCCACATATATCTTGAAAAATTCAAAATTGATGGGGTCATCACAACTGATCCTCTGGCCCCATCTAGCCATGTCCTCTACATCCTCCTGCAAGACAATTCCAACCTAAGAGTCTTCTACCAATGCATTCACCATCCTTCCTCCCTACATGTCCAAACCATCTCAGTCTGACCGCTCTGACTATCTCCAAAATATCTAACATGAGTTGTCCCTCTGATGGACTCATTCCTGATCTTGAGCCATCCTTGTCACTCAACAACTTGAGCTCTACAACCCCCTGCCTTCTGTCTTTTCCTCATGGACAGTGTCTCTAAACCATAAAATGTTGCTGCTCTCACTATTTGTACACCTTTCCTATCATTTTTACTGAAAGCCTTTAATCACACACCACAGCTGACACTTTTCTCCACCCATTCCAACCTGCTTGCACACACTTCTTCACCTCATTTCCACACTCTCCATTGCTTTGAACCATACACCATAAGTACTTGAAGTCCTTTTCTTTACTTCTACTCCCTTTAACAACATTGGTCCACTTGTGTCCCTCTCATTTGCACACACATATTCTGTCTTGCTGTGACTAATCTTCATTCTTCTCTTTCCAGTACATATCTCCACCTATTTAACTTTCCCTCTACCTTCACCCTGCTCTCACTGCAGATCACTGTTATCTGCAAACACCATAGTCCATGGAGACTCCTGTCTGACATCATCTGTCAGTCTGTCCATTTTTTTGAGAAATGATTGATAATGATAAAATATTTACAAACCTGTGAAACACAAACAGTAGTCTGACCAAAATCACCCCAGGCATCACTGGACTGCTGCTCATTATTCTACAGCATTTAATTTGAACTCTCATTACCAACTCGTCGCTGCCGACATATTTTGCAAGCACACTTGCATTACTGTAACTCTGTAACAGCTTGTGGCATCAGAAAACTGCAAATGATAAATGAACAAACAGACGTTGTACTTTCAAGTCTGCATAGTGATATTACAGTAATCCACCCTCACCCCTGTGTTTGCAGGAATCCAACAAATTAGACTCTTTGTCCCTCCCTTTAGCACACAAGTAGAAGAGAGGGGTTTGATTAATATGTTCTACTGTTGAAATTGTTAAGTTATGATGCATGATCTGTTCATCTGTGGCATTTCATTTTCACTCTAAAATCTCATTTTATTTCTTTGGTTTATCTTTATGTGACCAAACTGTTCTTATGCTGGTTTAGTATAGAGTCGATTGTAAAACAATGCCAGTTATTGAAAACTCCAAGTATTTTGGAAAAGTGAGCCAAGGCACTCATTATATAGTTAAAAAAGATTAAATGCCTGTTGAAAATTTTTAAGATTTGAGTGTTAAAGTGTTAAAAATAGTCATGTAATACAATCAGCACAAGTCTAAAGATGTTTGAGGAGACAAAATTGATGTTACGGTTTGTAAAAGTTAGGTTCTTACCCATCTGGAGCCACCAGGTGATAGTCTGAACTCATGAAGATGATTTGAGGAGAAGGCCTGCACAACAGAACAGAACAAGACATCATCATCAGATTTTCTCAGTAACTGAAAACTGAACCAAATGACTGACAGGTTGTAAAATGACCCAGGATGGGCCATAAATACACACACAGGTGAGTCTGTGTTCGTGGTTGGATATACAAACAATAAATACCACAGGAGCAGCAGTAATGCAGCACCCTGAAGCAAAAGCAGAATATCCTGTTCCTTACTGTTAACAAAAGACCCTGACTGTCTCATCAAACCAGTTTGAGACAAGTTCAGGTCTCAATGACAGGTTTGGATTAGCACCTTTGATCTGTTTCATAAGGAAGATTGATGATAAGCACACACCCAGAAGGTTGTGTGTGTGTGTGTGTGTGTGTGTGTGTGTGTGTGTGTGTGTGTGTGTGTGTGTGTGTGTGTGTGTGTGTGTGTGTGTGTGTGTGTGTGTGTGTGTGTGTGTTACTCACTCATTCTGACTTATTCCACTGTCACTAAGCTCGACTCCAAACCTGAAGAAGAAGAAACTATTTAACAATGAAAAGTGATAAACAAAAATGTTGTAATAAAAATGGGGGAAAAGGAAAAATTTAGATTAAAGAATGTGAAGGAAGACAAAAATGAATAAGAAAGGGTAATCACAGGATCACAAGCCAGACAGAATTGGTAGAAACAGCAGCACGAAGAAAAGGTAGAGAGGAAGAATCAACAAAGGTCACACCAAAGTCTGAACAGGTGAGTTTTCAGCTGCTTTTTAAAGGAGACCACTGAGTCCACTGATCTCAGGCTCAGGGGGAGAGAGTTCCAGAGTCTGGGGGCCACAGCAGCAAATGATCTGTCACTTTTGGTCTTTAGCCTGGTGCGCTGCACAACCAGTAGGCTTTGATCACTGGACCTCAGGGACCTGCTGGAGGTGTAGGGACTGAGAAGATCACCAATGTATAATGGTGCTTGCCCATGCAAGGCCCTAAAAACCAGAACCAGGATCTTGAAATGAACCTTGAAGTTAGTGAAGCTGGAAGAGCAGCGCGGTGACGTGGGTGTGCTTTAACAATTTGGTCAGAAGCCGTGCAGAGACATACTGGACCACCTGTAAATGGTTCAGGGAGGTTTTGCTCAGACAAGTGAAAAGTGAGTTGCAGTAGTCTAAGCGTGAGGAGATGAAGGTGTGGATAACAATCTCAAGTTCAGAGCGTGACAGAATGGGACTCAGCTTAGCAATGTTCCTAAGATGGAAGAAGGAAGAGCGAACAAGAGAACTGACATGAGAATCCAGGGTGAGAGCTGGGTCGAAGGTCACACCAAGATTCCTGACAGAGGGTTTGGTGTGAGAAGCAAGCTGACCAAGAGAGTCTCTGACTTTAGCACTTTGAGATTTCCTTGAAATGTAAAGTGCATTATAAATAAAATGTATTATTATTATTATTATTATTATTATTATGACTTTGGGAACCAGCTTGTCTGGGGCACAGATGAGGATCTGTGTCACCTGCAGGCACAAAAGAACACACCTCAGTGAGGGGAGCCTGCATTGTCTAAGGACCCTTTTGAAACTTGTAACAAAGATTGTTCACCATCATGGTTTAGGGGAAGGATACGAAAAGCTGTCTCAGAGAACACACAGCTGTCTGTTTCCACAGTTAGGAACATACTGAGGAAATGGAAGACCACAGGCACAGTTCAAGTTAAGGCTCGAAGTGGCAGACCAAGAAAAATCTGGGATAAACAGAAGCCACGAGTGGTGAGAAGTGTCAGAGTCAACCCACAGACCTACAACATCATCTTGCTGCAGATGGAGTCACTGTGCATCTGTGCGATGCACAGTCAGATTCCACTCAATATCAGCATTCTGGAGACCAATGTCCAGGAATCAGTGACAAAACTGAAGCTGCGCCGGAGATGGATCTTTCAACAAGACAACGACCCTAAACACTGCTCAACATCTACTATGGCATTCATGCAGAGGAACAAGTACAACGTTCTGGAATGGCCATCTCAATCCCCAGACCTGAATATTATTGAAAATCTGTGGTGTGAGTTAAAGAGAGCCTGGAGAAGATTTACCTGTTATACGAGTAGAGGTAGGCATACAGGACTCTGTTGGTTAAAAGACAAACACAAGTCAATCAGCAACATTCAAATGAGGTGACCTTGATGTATAAATATGCAAATAAAATGTAAAATATTTTTTAAAAAATTCTCGGGAGAGGCCTGGTCTGATAAATAAAGGCAGTATCCATCCCACTTTGAATGATGCAGATCCTCTTTCTTAGCCTGGCAAGACATCTTATATATGTGAATAAATAGTCTGGCCACGACCCGTTGACGGCTCAGTCAAGGGGCGGAATCGGTTGTCTTTCAAACTGTCTCTGCATGCTATTGGACAACGAACAACATGACATAGTCATCGCTACAAATGTCAGTGAACAGGGCAGTCTGCCATACACTGTCGAAGAAGACACAAATACATCCTTTTTCTAAATGAAGGACTTATACCTCTATCTGCTCTTGACTCAAAGAAAAGTCCAAGTCTACAGTAAATAGTCCAAAGTTGATGCTAAAGCCGTTTCAAACAAGCCGTCGCCATCTTAGTTTTGATCAGTCGCAGTAACATCCCGCCCCCCAAACCGATAGAGCGCTGTGATTGCCCCAGTCACCAGACTGGTCGGGGCTGCGGAGGTTCCAATGGAGGGTGGCCAGACCAACATGCAGAGCAAAACCATTTTGCTTCTGCTAAGGTTCGTCTAGATCTCTAGGCTAACTCAATACTGCTACATAACAAATTAATAAGATTATACTAAAACATTAGAATAGAATAGAATTTAATGATCCCACAGTGGGGAAATTCACTCGTTACAGCAGCACATACACAGAGAACGTAAGAAGAAAGGTACTTAAATACTTAAAGGTATCCACCATCTCAATGTCTGCACCATGGATGTTTACTGGTGAGTGAGGAGACATTGAGGTGGTGGACACCTTTAAGTACCTGGGTGTTCACCTCAACAGTAAACTGAACTGGTCCCACAACACAGATGCTCTGTATAAGAAGGGCCAAAGCCGCCTCCATCTCATGAGGAGGCTGAGGTCCTTCGGAGTTAAATCCCAGCTGCTGAAATCCTTTTATCACTCTGTTGTTGGCTCTGTTATTCATTCTGCTGTGGTCTGCTGGGGTGTAGGCAGCTCTGACCGAGACAGAAAGAGACTGAACAAGCTAGCTACCAAAGCTAGCTCGGTTCTGGGCTGCCCGCTGGATTCTGCTGAGGAGACGTGTGAAAGGAGGATGCTGGGGAAGATGACCTCCATCTTAAGAAGCCCCTCTCACCCACTGCACGCCACTGTGGAGATCATGGACAGCTCCTCCAGAGGTAGACTGAGACATCCCAGATGTAAAACTGAGCGCTATCGCAGATCTTTCATCCCCTCTGCAGTAAGAGTGTTTAACTCCTCAGTTTAAGCTTTGCTGGTATCATCCTGGTACACAATAACACCAATGCAATATTCATGTGTTCTATACTTGTGCAATACCGGATTCAGATTGTTGTCTGTGTCTCTTACAGTATGCTGCATAGTGTTGGTACCAAGTTTGTTTTCATCTTTTATTTGTGGTTTTTTTAGTGCTCTAAGATTACAATACTAGATTACTGTTTATGTGTATATAGATGTATCCTTGCTTTTTATTTATCTTCTTCTAATTACCTTTTGAGTGATGGCGCTGCTGTGACAAGTGAATTTCCCCACTGAGGGATCAATAAAGGCTATTCTATTCTATTCTAATTTCACCTCAGCGTCTCTTAAAGGAACCATCAGGCTACAGCTTCTGTCACAAAAAGCCCTTATGGATCATTACAATATTTACAAATAGTTTCATATATAATATGTTGATTCTGGTGTTTCATAATCATTTATAATAATTATATGATCTCTAATAATTTCCTGATAAATTCTGTTGGTTTATTTTCTAAGCAGGACTGTCTAATCCTAATTTTCTGATTTTTTTTTCAAATTATGTCAACAGATTATTGTCACAGAAAAAAATATGTATAATATGTAAAGGTCAGAGGTCACTACAACACCCACTGTTAAATAGATACAAATCTGAAGCCCGCGAGGACTTTGTCCTACGTGGTTCAAAAATGTCCTGCGTGAGACGCTCTCACTTCTGCCAGTATGGCAGGCGTGGATCAAAGGTTTTCACAAACACTGCGCCTCTACAGCAAGTTGGAGTTGGACTAGCAATGCACCTCACAAGCCATTGGTTCAAAACGATAAAACAATTCATAGCCGCTCGCCTCCCTCTTCCCTCCTCTCTGTTATCTAGTGAAGCAGGTAGATAAGCCCTCCACCCACAATGACTGCCCTGAGGAGAAGGAGCTTGCTTCACTGTCAGGGAATATGCAAAATCAGAGCCGTCTGTCTTCCTGCTAGTTTTCTCTAAAACACCTTTTGAGTTTCTGGGAAATCCTTCAGAACCTCGGCCTCTTTTAGTCCTCAGCTGTTCAGCTACAGAACATTTGACCAATTTTCCACTTCTGTCTCCATTTAACCCCGACTCTGCTTAATGTCTAGCAAATGAATGGGAGCTAAAATATATCAAAGAGAAATACGAGTTGTGGAGAATCTTCTCTGTGTTGTTAAAGCAGCGCGCTCACCCCCTAGAGCGGTGTTTAGGTGTTTTAGACAAAACTGTGGCTGAAGATATTTTATTAGTCAGATAAGAACGCTGTGATAGGAGCAAAGGTATAGGACTCACTCACTCACACACACACACACGCACACACACACACACACACACACAACTCACCCTAGCAGAATGACGGCCAGCAGGACTACAAGCACAATTTTGTTCATCTTTGTCAGAACCACCTCTCAGTCCAAACAGGATTGTTCTGATCTGTAGAACAATTCTTGATCCTGAACCCACACTTGGTACCTGGATCTGAATGAGCCAGACGTTTAGTTTTAGTGGGAAGTCCCTTAAATTTTCTTGTTCTGGGTCTTGTTTCAGTTTTTTTCTGGTCCTGGAACTGGTTCTGCTCCGGCTCTATCAGGGTTTTGGAGCTGGTTCAAACGAATGCAGGTTCATGTGGCTCCCAGAGACCCGGTGTTGAGGTTCTGATGTCTGAAAGTTTCCCAGAGAACCAGGAAGAGTGGTTGAGGAAGCAGCAGTCTGTAAACAGAGGGAGGGGTGGGGTTTCAGTTATAAAGTATTTGTATGGAGGCCTGTGAGGAAAAAAACAGGTTCAAAGCATGCTTGCTAGGATGACAGATGCATGGATTCAACTTCCTCCTTCACATTATGAGACTGAAAACTGATTATTACTTATTGTGGGGTATTTCCATAGTGCTCCTGTTAAACAATCCTTTTTATTCAATTTAGGAGTCTTCTTCAAAAGATTTGATTCAAGTCTCTCAGTATCAGAACCACTTGGGTCCTGGAACAGAACGAAGTTTGGAGCTTAGCTTATCTTCATTTGACTTGTGATCTGAGATTTAAACTTTTATTTCTTTTACAGACACAGTTTAAATGAAACAGGTCAAAGGCCACACTGACAACCTGCTTCTGGTCTGACTTCAGTGGATGAAACATAAATCAGGTTGTTTGAAATCAGCACTCATTAATCAGCTGATTGTTATTTATTAAAACTCATTTTGAAATCTATTAATATTGTTAATCAGGAACTGATTCACCCAGGGGGCCAAATTCCTGACACTGGAGAGAAAATACTGGAATTTAGGAGGACATTCTGGGTCGGACCCAAGACCAAACATCCACTAATCACCTCCTGACCTCAAGTGACAGATCTCCATCTTATTACCCTCCACCTTCTGGCCCCACCTCAGCCTGCTGACCCCATCTAAACACCTCTACCTGCTAACCTCTTTGTTTAACCTGTTTCAGAGGGTTTTCCACCCTGAGCAATCAGTCAGAACACACACACACACACACACACACACACACACACCCATAGGTGGATTGTGGACTCACCTGTCCAAGCACAGACGCCTGCGTCACCGTCTGTCTGCTTACTTCTGGCTTTGCTGTTGTCCCCGCCCCCTCCGGTCCACCTGGCTTGTACCAATGCTCATAGGTGGTAGTCCGTGTTTATTTTTTTCACCAGTTTAATATACAATCAGAAATAAACTAAATGAAATAAACCAAACAAAATGTTGAACCAAAGATACCAACTGTTAAAGGAAATCAGACAAAACGAATCAGAAAGGAAAATAAACAACAAACAGAAATCAAATCTCTGTTTTAACTTTGGGCTAGTTGTGTCTTTGTTCAGTAAAATGTGAAGTAGGCTACGAGTCGGACTATTTAATTAAATTATAAAACAAAATAGTTTTTCAGGAAACAAAATACTAATTTTAGCATGTTGTTTTCTGTCTCGGATCTGACTTTTATTAAAACCCAAATCAGAAAATCCTCTTGATCATCAGGATTATGGATCCTGATGTGTATTATAACTGCCCTTTATTCAAGTTCAGAAGGGTTCAACGGGTTTTAATTCAAAGTTGTTTTCCACACAGCTTGTCCTTGGACACGCAGAGCATTGATGATTCTGGGTAAAAAAGGGAGTCACGCTCTTTCAGTGGGATTTTACTATCTGTCTGGCAGGTGTTGCAGTTTCTGGCCACAAAGATAAGCATGGATACTAAAGGGATTGGGAAGTTAACTCCCTTTGAGTGTGTGTGTGCGTGTGTGTGTGTGTCGGGGGGGTTCAAATTCAATGTATAACTATCTGTCTCCTCATGATGTAAAGGAGTTCTTCTCCAAACTGAGCAGGAAAGACCCAACTCAAATCTTTGTGTAAACCTGAGTTTGTAGTTTCCTGACGTTCGATGGAGTTGTCTCTGTGAAGTTCCTGCTGGAGTGAGGCACCTGAATCCCTTTTGGTGTTTTTGTACAGAATCTTTGATCCATTTTGGAATGTGTCCAGGATCTGGAGCTCACAACGGGGAAAAATAAAGTATGTCTTCACCTGCTGGTCACATTTGTTTATGACATGACGACCACGTCAGACCTCAAACTTCTTCAGAGTTAAGCGGGAGTCCTTTAAAAGGTCTGAGGAGTCTGCAAATCCTACAGTGAGTCCTTACAGATGTTATTTGAGGCCCTTGGCCCTTTTCAGAAGCTCGTGTTTTAAAACTTTCAGGTGCTGTCAGTCATTTGATGAGTTCAGATTATCAGGACTATTGTAGAGGTTTATGGAGATTATGTGGTTTGCTTTGTTAAAACCTTTAAGATCAGAGCCCCTTGTGAACACTTGAACTGATTCCTGGACTCTTTAGAACCTTCATAGTTTCTTTAAAGTGCTTCAGGTGTTCAGGGATAGTTGGAGTTTTTTACACAACTTAAAAAAAAACTTTCAGGCAGGTCTAGAATTTCCCCATGATCCTTGAATTTGTTCTAGACCTCCTAAGATGTGATGAAATCAGTCTGTGGCTTTTATCTTGGTGTCATAATTCAGTTGGGTCATCGTTTAAAGTTTCCATGACAACCTGAAAGTGAAGGAGGGGATATGAAACCAAAACGTGTCGTCATCGCAACAAAAAGGAAAATGCGTGAAGGCTTTGACTTCAAAATAAGAGTTTCAATATTAAACAGAAACATTTAAAACCACCAAAGAGTTTGGATTTCTTTCCTCCAGATGCTGTTTAGTCCTGCTGTTTTTGTTTGATCTTAATTTTTGTTTTTTTTTTTGGTTTTTTTGCAAACCTTTTTTTTCAAACTTGTTTGTTTAAAAGAAGGAGCTGCCTTTATTGTGGAGGGCCAGGCTGCAATAAGTCACTTCCTCCTGGTATTTGAAAAGTGAAAAAGAGGAACTTCCAGAGATCAAAGAAAAGTGAAAGGGAAAGTAGTTCTGATGTAATCATGTAACGGGGAATAGAAGTGAAACATTGATTCTGATGTAATAGATTACTGCTTCAACAAGTCTCAGTCTGCCCAAGTTACAGTTATGTGTAATCAGATCTCAGCTATGAGTGAGAGAGAGAGAGAGAGTGAATGAAAGGGAGGGTTGACTAGGAAGGAAATAGAAACAAGAGGGACTTTACTTTATATTGTTTTCATTTTTCTGTCTGTCTGGATAAAATGATCTCCTCCAGTCCAACCAGCAGAATGAAATCCTGCTCTGGTCCTCATCATCCCCATTGCCTTTATCATGGTCAACAGCACAAGTCTAATCTTCATCATCTGCAGCATCCTGACCTCTGGTCTCTGCTGCGATTGGCTGACAAACTGCAACCACCTGAGAAACACGACAATGGTGCTTATCGAGGTCATGGTGAGTACCAAGTAGAGTTAGACCGATATTGTTTTTTCTATTGCCAATATGTAGGAGACATGGTCAGCTGATGGCCGATATGTACTGACAATTTTCATGGCCGACATCTAGACGTTTTCCACCTTATTTTCATGCTAAAATGTCACTAATAACATCAGTTGATGCACAAAACTTCTGAAGCTGAATCAGTGTTTGAACTCTGAATTTAGCTAACTGTAGCTTAACTTTGTGTACTGCTCAGTTTTAAAGTCAGGCACCTAAATAAAGTTCATTTAGAGTATTTATTATGCAGATGTTATTAGTGAACGTAAAAATACATTTAAATTAAATTCTGCAACAGCACCGGGCTGCCCGAGGATGCGCCTGTCTTTAAATTGGCTTTACTAAGGACAAATATCAGCCGATGCCGATGTATAAAAAATGGTAAATATTGGCCCGATATATCAGCTGACCGATATATCGGTCTTCCCCTAGTACCAAGGGTAAGGGGTGGGTTCAGGAGGTCCTGAAACTCTCTAGATCCAATCAGAAGCAGGGAAGAACTCATTCTGCTGACTTGTCTACAGACACTGTAACTCCAACCTTCTTGCTGTGAGAAAACAGTTAAACCAACTAAAGTATACAGCCTGAGGTTATACCTCCTGACACATAAAAGATATTGATTGTTTGATTTGATACAATAAGGAAATGTTTTTTTGTGTTTCAGGGCGGTGAGTTCACAGACCAGATCTGTCCGGTTAGCTTTCCAAACAGAATGTACGAGAAAGTGGAGAACAGAGAGGTAATTAATAGACTGATCAAGTCAGTAAATGTGCCGGTTAGTCTTTCAGCCGATCAGTCTTTTATCGGTGTTCACCTGTGTGTTTCTGCAGGTGGAGTCCCAGCTGTGTTTCATCAAGGACAATCTGAAGCAGATTTTTGATCTCTATCGCTATGGCAACTTGTCTTCAACTTCCTGGGACCCAGTGAAGACCATGCACTTCTTGGAGAGCATCAACAGGCAGATCTACGAACTGGACAGCTGTGTGAGTAAATATTTTCTTTTCTTAGTTTTTTAAACATTGATGCACCAGCTGGCTTTGGGTTTTCACTCAGACTCTGATAAACCAGGAGCTACTTCCAGGATCCTGGAGGAAAACCAAGATTCCAATGCAAATTCCTTCTGCTTCGTGTTTTGGCTTCATGTGGATGCATCGGTACAAATACATAAACACATACTAAAGTGTTTTTGTTTCTATTTCAGGTCTCAAAGCTGAAGCATCAAACAGACGGAGGACTCACACGCTACTACAGAAGACTAAAGAACAGAGTTCTGAAAAGCACAGTGAGTAAATAACCACTAACCTGTGATGCTGATCATTTACTGGTTCATTATTAACTGATTAATGATTGAAGCACTGACTGAGATATTGTGGATACATGCAGGATGGACGCAGTGCATTCTGGGAGCTGCTCAGAAAGGAGACCAAACATCATCTGGACAGATTGGATCTTCTAGGGAACAAACTAGCTAAACTAGTAGCTAAACTAGCTACTATCTAATTCTATTAAATAGGGTGACACTCTGACAAAACTTGGAAACGCTAACTGTCACCTGGACCTAAATAGATTGATGCATGTATTTATTTATTTATTTATTTATTGTATTTATTAACTGTTAATTTATTGACTGAGTTATTTTTATACTTTTTGCATTTTTTTACAATAAAATCAGCTTACTGTCAACAGTTTGTTTTACTTCTCTCTCTCTAATAAAATAAAAAAAATAAGAGGTTATGAGGTGATAAACAAACTGGACCAGTTATGTGGCACGACCAGTGACCTGGGTAACAGGTCCAAGTTGTTACCACGTACAGTCTTATATGGTGCAGAAGATGAAATGCTTGGATTAAAGACTGGATTATATAAAACCAGTGGTTAGAACCAGTGGATC
Source organism: Aphyosemion australe (assembly GCA_006937985.1). Taxonomy (NCBI): domain Eukaryota; kingdom Metazoa; phylum Chordata; class Actinopteri; order Cyprinodontiformes; family Nothobranchiidae; genus Aphyosemion; species Aphyosemion australe. The sequence continues at coordinate 175,910 of SSNS01000439.1, forward strand.
TAGACAGCTATGGTCAGAATCATTAGCCCAGCTTATAAAATAACAGAAAACTTTACATATTTCCATGAAAATGTCATAATTAAACCTGTTCATACATATTTTGCTTCTAAAAGACCAAAGACAACAGTTCCAAATAGTTTGAGCAATATATTTTATTAATGTGCTAAACTGTAAGAAGAAAACTTTGGACTTAAAAACCAAGTCCCCAAGTTCACAAATTTTTTCAACACATTTGCAGTGGTCGCTAGTATGAAGGAATGTGTTGAGTCGATCGCTGTTGGAATAAAAGCTGGTGCTAGAAGTTAGCTGGAGGAGGGGAGAGCAGAAGATGGCAGGATTTAGTCTTACTCATCATATCCTGATATTCGGACATCTTGTCTCTGATTGGATAACAGCAACACGACTCTGCTACTGACTCTGTTTGCTCTGCAACGTTGATGTTTTTTCTCCACAAATAACACAAGCCTGAAGGAGTTCTGCCGTGTGGTGGAGTTGCTAATGCTAACGGTTAGCTCTAAACACTAAATCAGCAGCCTTCCCCATCATGAACTGTCATGTTTTGAAGTAGGAAAAGCAGACAGTAACACCATATGCATATGGAACTCTATTACAGAGGAACAATCATACATGGCATCCATCTTCATTCTCAGCATTCTCTCAGCAGTCCTCTGGAACCTTCTTCTAAACCTCTGTACAAGCACTCTACTGTTAAAGTTAAAACCTGACCATTTATTTCTAAGCCACAGAAATGATCACAGTTTACAAGGGTATCCTGGGTTGAAACCTTTGAGTCCCTGACAACCATACACCACCTCTCAGAAGATCCGTCTGGGGTTTCGACTGGAGCCTACCTCCTGACCCAGGGCTGTTATGCTACAATTGCTAAGGAAATCTGAATATGTGCTGTTCTCCCATTGGTTAGTTGACTCCTCCTTCTCCATCATACAAAGGACTGCTTAATCTCCAGACTGTCTGCAAAAGATCATGTCAACAAACACAACATACCTCTTCCTCTCTAATCTTTTAGCAGAATGATTAAATCATGGAAACCCTGAACTGTCTTTAAGATTTAAGAGTTTAGCTTCTAACGCCGTTTTGACCTGCAGTCATTAAATCATCAACACCCTTGTGGTTTCTTTAAGTTCAAAAGTTTAGTTTCTCATGCAGCTTTACTGGATAAACCCATGTGCTTTCTTTAATCCTTTAAGCTGTAATCATGTAGCTTTAATTATTCCATTGTAATGAGTCAATATGTAGCAGTTCCATTATATAAAGTGAATCAACTACCTTTATTACATTCAGTAAAATAAGAGAAAGACTCAGACTCAAGGATCTTTGAGTGAATAAGTGAATCAGAAAACCAGTGATCTTTATTGTGTCATGTAATTATAAAGGCATCAAAACTAATTATTAGCTGACAAAAGAACAGACAACAACAAAAATCTAGACCTGGTGATGAACAAAAGAGGATGCAGCAGCACCATCTGCAGTCCTGAGAACAAAATTACAAAAAGTCTTTTTTGCTGAAATAAACTTTATTCAGTTTATTTGTTGTACAGATGTTTACATGGAGGTCCGAAAGTTCCTTCAGAATCCATCTGAAATCAAGTTAATCTAATTGTATTAATTTATTATCAGGCAGCCACCATAAAATAAAACAAAACCATGTCCACAGTAACTCCCAGGGGAGTATGGGCTAATTTAGTTACAAGACTGTACATAGTTCTCAGGGAAGAAGCCCTTCTTGCCTTTTGAGACCCCTTCACACCAGCCACTGTCATGACGACATGTTAGGTAGATGATGTCACCCTCAGTGAGGGTCAGGTCATCGGGCTTAGACGCCTCGTAGCTGTACAAAGCAACCACTAGACACAAACAGAAAGGGCAGTCGTAACTACGCTGTCATATTTGTTACACTGCAGTGCTGTAGGAGCAGCTTTACCTTTCTCCAGGTACTCTCGGGGTGCATCGCTATCGTAGTCCACTGGAGGAGGAAGTGGTGGCAAGATGTCATCAAATCCCCCCTCATAATTTAAAAGGTGAGGAGGGGGTGGAGCTGGAATCTCCAGATCTAAGAGAACACAGGTGTTGTGATTGAGAGCTGTAGTTAGCCAATCAGATCTGTGGAGGCAGAGCTCTGTACTACTGATGTACTACAGTTGTACTACTGCTGCTCTACAGCTGTACTACTGTTGTGAGTGACTGTGTCTAGTACAGTTAGTAGTACCACATTGTTTTCTTACCCAGGTGCTGAAGATGAGCAGGTAAGCAGAGCCAAGGTGAAGAAGAGGAGAGAGAATGGGAGTTGGAAGAGGTGTTCTTGGGTGCACAGGGGGGAGGGTATGGGGGAGGAGGGGGAATCATGGCTGACAGAGAGAAGCTGTATTAGGACTCAGGAAATGAGGGAGTAATAATCAGAACTCCTCTTCTAAAACAGCTGAATGTTCTCTGTGTCATCAGATACTTTATCCAAGGAGTCACAGCGAGTCCTGAAACCCTCTCAAGGAGCTTGTGGTCCCTTAAAGGCACAGTGTGTAAAAAAATCAACTCTTTAGTGCTATGCAGTTCAGAGTATTGCAGCTATGGTAGCCCACATGCATCAAAAAGGCAATGTGTCATTGTGACAGTGCATGCACGGCTGTGGAGGAGAGGGAGGCACTGTAGCACTGACAGCCACCTCGGGAGCCACACAGAGAACACCGCACACCAGCTTTCAACCATCTGCACGGTTTATTTACTGTTACTGCTCTGCTGCTTCCTGCAGTCAGCGTCTCTCTCAGGGAATCTAGAGCCCTCTGTCCGTGTCCTGTGGATATATGCAGAATGGGTCTGATAATTCATTTACAGCAGCTCTGTCTTCTCGCTTCCACTGCTGCTGTGTCACCTGTCTCCCTCTCCCTCTGTATATAAAATGTGACATTTCAAGCTGAAAGGAACACTTAGAATAAACGTTGTGTGACAGAGTGAGCATGCCGTCACTGTATCGCGATTGATCATGCGGATGGGCTGCTTGGCCACAGAGATATCCCTTTGGCTGACTGGTTAGCGCGCGTGACTCTCACCCGGGCCCTCGGTTTGTCCACCTTGCCACAATTGGTGTTGTTGGCAGGATCCATGTAGAACTGTGAGATTGGTCCATGGATGTGGAATTTGTGGCACCCTGCGTGGGAGCACAGGACGTGCTTGTGGAAAGAGGGGGGAGGATGTGACAGGGTGAGCATCATGTCACTGTATCCCGATTGATCATGCACCTGGGCTGCTTGGCCACAGGGATATCCCTTTGGCTGACTGGTTAGCGCACGTGACAGGTCTGAGGGGGTCTGAGGTTCGAGTCCCGCCCGGGCCCTCGTTTGTCCACCTTGCCACAGTTGGTGAGAAATATTAATGAAAAAGGACACGTTTGTGAACTGATGCACAGAATATAATGGTAAACAAGTAAAAAAAAATTACACACTGTGCCTTATAAAGAACCCAGAGACCTTCCCAAGAACTTCAGCAAATATTTTAACAAGGTTCTTCAAGAACAAGCTATCCTGAGACTGTTTAAATAGTTTTCAGCTGATTATCTTTCCTTTATTTCTAGTAGATGAGGGTATCATGCAGCAGCTTACATGATTGCACAGCAGGCAAGAAGAGGGAGCGAGTGTGGAAATAGCGGGAGGCGGGGCCTGAGCGGACCCTCAGAGAAAGAGAGTGAGAGGTGGGAGGTGAACGGTGGCGGCGAATCCTCCTGGATAGAGAGATCACTAAAAAATACCACAGAAGAAGCAAAGACTGAAACAAATACTGAAGAAGAGGAGACAAAATAAACATCACATGAAGAGGGAATAGAGAAATAAGCAGTTGAGAAAGATCTGATTGTAATCTCTCAGTAATCTGACCTCACTTTAATCTAACTGTAATCTCAATAAATCCTGGCTGTAATCTGACAGTTATCTGAAAACAGCCCAACTGTAATCTGACTGTAATTTCACCTTGCTGTAATTTGAAAATCACTGTAATTTGGCTAAAATCTAACTGTAAACTGAAAATAGCCGAACTGTAATCCAACAGCAATCTGACTGTAACCTGGCTTCAATATAACAGTAATCTGATAGAAATTGTTGGATCCTTATGCAGTTTTAGCCGCTGCTCATCAGCACCCCCTGGTGTTTTTGGTTAAGTACAGAATAAATTGTTTATCAACAGAATGAACAGGAGTAAAATTATCTTAACTATTTGTTAAATATTTTCTTCAGTTAATGATGACTAGTAACAAGTTTCAAGACGACTTGTGCAACATTAAAGCATGGAGAAATAAATTTGTGTTTGAATCCAGCAGCATTTTTTAAAAATTGTACCGTTTTCTTGCTGACTGGGTGGAGGGGGTGGGGCTGGCATATCTGAGCCATGGTTAGATAGCAGTTGAACGTGATCATCATCAGATGGAGGTGGGGGAGGGAGGGGGGAGGGAGGAGAAAGGCTGCTTTCCTCCACCACTGAGGGGAAAGACGAGAGATGATGTCATTATGATGTTGTACAGATGGTCCAGTCTTAAGCCTGATTTAGGGACACCTGTCTAAGTAAAACCTTACATGCATGATCATGTTTACATCCCAGGTCAAGGCTGATGTGTTTATAGGATTACTGAAGTCAGACATTTCTGCTGCTGCGGTTTCTCATTTCCCTGGAAACTTATCTTCTCAACAACTTTCTTTTATTAAACTGGAAGAAAACAAGCTGGATTTTCTATGCCATAACACTGGCTTCTAGTGGTTTGTAGTTTACTGCCCTCTCTTTGCAGAGGCGCCCCCAGAAAATTTTGATAAGGGTGGCCAGATGGGGTCAGAGAAAATTTTGTGGTGGCACACCAAATTGGTCCTTGTGGTAACTCTGGGAGAGTTTAGCCTGTGGCGATGCGTTGCATGCTCCTTTATTCTTCTTCTTTTTTTTAAATTAAAAACAATATGCATCCAAAACACTTAACTCAAATTTGAGAAATACTAAAATTTCAGAAAATTACATTTTAGTTATTTTAAATGTTATTTCAAAATTAATTTTAGAATTTTAATTTTTTTTTTATTTTAATCGTCTGTTGCTGTCTTCACAAGAAACTATGGAGATATAAACTTTATTTTAAATGGTGAGCAGCAGAAACATTTTTTAATATTCTAATTATTTCTTTACTCATTAATTGTATACTTTTTATTGGGTTTTAAATTTATGTCTTGATGAAATAAGATAAATTTATGGTTTGTGTGAAAATTAAAATGACTTATTAAAGAACACTGGTCTTCCCTTGAGTGGCCAGTGGGGTGGCCAGCAATTTTCTAGGGGTGGCCATGGCCACCCCTGGCCACCCCTTGGGGGCGCCACTGTCTCTTTGTGCACTCCCTTCAATGCTTATAAAGAAGGTGTCTGCTACAAACATTAAAGGTTGCTTATGTAAGAGTGACATCCTGTGGTCAAATTTGGGTACTGCAGTCCATATATCAAAAGAAATGACTCCTCTTTTAGGCTACGTTCACACTGCAGGCAAAATCGCATCAAATTCCTCTTTTTTCCCAGCATGGGACCCATATCTGATTTTTGTGGAGGTCTGAACAGCACAGATCCAATTTTTTTTTTTCAAATTTGATTCAGGTCACTTACATATATGGTACTGAATCTGATACGCATCTGAGTTCAGAACTGTCCAACGCATTATTAAAAACTGGTCTGATGAGTCCAGATGGACCCTGTTCCAGAGTGATGGGTGCATCAGGGTAAGAAGAGAGGCAGATGAAGTGATGCACCCATCATGCCTAGTGCCTACTGTACAAGCCTGTGGGGGCAGTGCTATGATCTGGGGTTGCTGCAGTTGGTCAGGTCTAGGTTCAGCAACAGGATGTGCTCCAAGAATGAGGTCAGCTGACTACCTGAATCTACTGAATGACCAGGTTATTCCATCAATGGATATGTTCTTCCCTGATGGCACGGGCATACTCCAAGATGACAATGTCAGGATTCATTGGGCTCAAATAGTAAACATCTGCCCATTTTGTCCGAAGTACCAAAAAAGAAGTACCCAAAGTGCCCTTTCTCCTGTCCTCTGTCAGTTAATACTGTCCAAAACTGTCATACATGGATACAAGTCAGGCACTAGAACCATGTGGAAGACAGCCGCCTCAAGCTGAAGCCTATTTTCCATTAAACCCACCCACAAGCTCATTGATTGGCTCTGCCAGGTCATGTTAACGTAACCTTAGTGACCCCCTCCTGTTCCATGAGTTTCATGGCTGCAGCTACAGATCAGCACCAGAAGATTCTAGATGACAAATGAAGACGAGTCATAGACAGTCAGTTAATAAGTAGTTAAATACATTTCACTGTAATATTGAGTTGTTGGTAATTGAAAAAGTAGCTTTAGATATTTTTAGAGCAGACTATTTTTTTCTAATTCATCGTTAGCATTGTTAGCGCAATGTTAGCTCAATGTTAGCCTCTAGCCTTCTTTAGCTGATAATAGAGTAAAATGAAGATACTGTGGCTTCTTAGGGGAACAATAAATAACTTCTGGGTTGCTCCTGTTACTCGCTTCAGTTTTTTCAACAACTCTGGTGTTTTTTGCCAGCCAGTGTTGAATTACCAATGCCAGCGCAGACTCAGCAATCCCGCTTGCTCACAGATTATAAACAAACATCCTTCGTTGATCATTTTGACAGTAGAAAAACTGACAACGCCCCAGCTGGCCTAGCTTCCAACATGATTAAACTGTTTGTAATTATTTCATTGTAAAATGTTTATTTATTCCACCTTTAACGAAGACATAAAAAATCAAAAATGAATTGAAATATATTCACCTGTTTCCAGACTGAGCAAAGACATTGGAGGAGGAGCTGGAGGTGGGGCGCTGTGATTGAACAAAGCTTCTGAAGATGGTGGAGGTGGAGGGGGCAGAGCCTCGACTCCCGCTGAACCAGGAGCAGGAGGAGGTGGAGGGGGTGGAGCCACCACTTCTGCTAAACCAGGAGGAGGAGGGGGAGGGGGCGGAACCCCGAGAGCTGCAGAACCTGAAGCAGGAGGTGGAGCTACCATCTCTCCTGATAAAAATGGAGGAGGTGGAGGGGGCGGGACAGAGACTCCATCACCCTGAGAAAACGCATCATCTGTTGGTAAAGGAGGAGGTAGGACATCATCCAGCAGTGTGTTGATTATGTCACACTCAGGCGTGGCCTGCCAGTTGGTAGGGATTGTGGGCGGAGCTACGGGTTTCCCAAAGCTGGAGCTGAGAGGCAAAAACATGAGAATGATAGAGGGAATGGTGTTGTATGATCAGCCTTTTTTTCTCAGTAAAGCTGACGTAAAGTCACATTTGACAGAATTATTAAGAAAACTTTTCCTTTACAGACGTTTGTTTTTTAAATAAAACAAATGTTATTCCTACAAATTAAAGAATTCCAATAAAAATCAGGCATTAAAAGTAATGCTTTCAGTTTCTATCTATGAGGCAGACACTTTTAACACTATGCTTCAGACTTTCCTTTTAGATCCATATTCTAGATAGGGTTAGCTTATGTTAACCTGGCTCATCCCTTTAGTTATGCAGCTATAGGCGTTGACTGCTGGAGGACATACTGACCAAATTTCTTTTGCTGGCTTTTCTCTCCATGTTTGTATTTACTGTTATTGCTGCCATTAACTTTGTTCTCTTGGTTTATTTTGAATAGAAATGATAACTGGCTCTGTCCTTTTGTGTTTGTCTCTGTCCATTTGCTGTCTTCTAAGTCCCCCCTGCAGACCGCCCATCCTGGTGGAGGTTTCTTCCTGTTCAAAACTCAAACTGGGGATGCTGAAGTGATGCTTCAATCCTATTTCCTGGTTACTATATAAAGGAATAATAAACCTATTTTTGTTGCAACTTATTTGCACAAACTTAGCCTGAATTTGGACCTGACATGATTAAGTTTCCAAGCTGACATCAGGTTAAACACTTTCATTTTTCTTATTGGGTCCTTTAAAATGTAGAGTTTTAGAATCAGTGAAGAGCTTCAAGACTACACGATAATATTTATGATGAGAGTTAGAGTTGAAACTGGAAGTATAATTCTGAAGTTTAATGTTCTGGTTTGATGTAAAGTTTTGACATGTGTTGTTAAAGTTGGTTTAAAATTTGTATTTTTTTCTTTGTGAAATTAAAACTCAGCAGAACATTTGGTTTCTATTTTGATCAAATGACAAAATAATTAACATTTATTTTAATTAGGAAATCTGAAAAGAAAAACAACATTGTTAAAGTGAGGACCTGCTGTCTGAATTCACGCCTCAATACCCATCAGCCCCTGTATGTGAAACTGGTTCTTACCCTCCAGCAGGGGGCACCACTGGGCACTGAATGGGCTCTGGAGTTTTGTTGGACCTGAAACAGAAATACATGAAACCACAGGCAGACTTCCTGTCAGACTGTGAAAGAAGAAGCTAAGCAGCAGCAGAACAAACCTGATGGAGGCTCCGTGTTTCCGGATCGTTCCAGTTTTGTCAGACTGTTTCCCAGAGACCTGCAAGGGGGGGACAACACAGACCGGGATCAGCATCAATGGAACCTCTGAGGCTTCAGCAGCTCTAATTAGTCCCTCCAAACATTTTCCCACGACAAAACAAAGAGAGCGTCGGCTCACGGAGAGGCTCTGTGTGTGTGTGTGTGTGTGTGTGTGTGTGTGTGTGTGTGTGTGTGTGTGTGTGTGTGTGTGTGTGTGTGTGTGTGTGTGTGTGTGTGTGTGTGTGTTCTTGTTGTCTTGTGGGGAATCGTTTCAGAAAGTTTTTCTTTTATTCTGTCTGAACAGACCAGATCAGAGGGTTTGAAGTCTGATGGTTTATCAGAAACAATAAAGACAAACAGCAACAGGGAGTGAAAATTTTAAAATGAAGTAAAAAAGAATGAATGAAAATATCTCTCAGCTGAAACTAGAACCACAGGAGCCACTAAGCTCCTGAAAGGTAAAGAAACAAGTTTAAAGGTAGTGAAATATTTAAGGAGTTAGCCCGTTCAATGAAACATCTGTGATTTTATTTTAGTTCACAATTTAAATAAACAACTTAACGGAAGGTTTTCTGATAACTTTCATTTAAATTATTGCTTGTTTGTTTTTTACCTAAAATAATTGTTCTATTTAACAAAAAATGATAAAAGTTTCATTCTAACAGTCCAGAACCCCTGATCCAGTGTTGTACAGAACTCCTATTCTACATCTGAACCTAAAATTATTTAGGCAAAGAAGACCCCTGACTCGAGGGATGAGCCAGAGTTATCTCAGAACCAGAAGTGGATGTTTAGGGTTGTCAGCACCAGCTGTTTGTTAAAAACAGAACTAAGTCTGACAGGAACCTAGGCTAGAAATCTAGACCAACCGTCGCAGTAGCAAAAGGTTTTGCTCTGCAGGTTGGCCTAGCTCCATGTGCCTCAGCAGGTCTACCATTGGACTAAACAGTTTTGTGTCTGGCCAATCACAGCACCCTACATTGGTTAGGTTGGCTTAATGCTAGAGCTGCAATGGAGAAAATCTACAAAGATGGTGTTGGCTCAGGAACGGCGCTCGTTTGAAACAGCTTTGGCATCAACTTTGAATGATCTTGGGTTTATCTTTGAGTCAAGAGCAGATAGAGATACTTAAGTCCTTTATTTAGAAAAAAGATGTATTTGTGTCTTCTTCTACAGAGTATGGTGGACAGGACAGCCCCGTTGACTAACATCCGTGGCATTGTTCGTTGTCCAATAGCATGCGGAGACAGTTTAATAGACAACCGTAGATTCCGCCCCATGACTGGGATGTTTCAATGACTTGTGGCCAAACTATATATTTACATAAATAGGATGGCTTTCCAGGCTAACAGCTTTCTGAAGTTTGTCTGCTTGTGCTTGGATATGAAGACCCGAGTGGATTTTGGACCTTGGTTCTGTTCTATGCAAGTCTTAATTATGTTATTTGGTGAGTTGCTGCTGTCCTGAGAATTCATGTTTATGAAGTTTGAAAAAGGAACTTTTCCTGTGGCATCATTTCTGCTTCTGTGGTCATCTGAAACTGCTTCTTGCTATTAGCTGCTACTTCCTGTTAGCTTCTCAATGAGCTTCACTTCTGCATTTCTGTGTCAGAGTCCAAACACTGCTGTTTTAGTCCGACTGCTTTGTTCTGTGATTCTGCTGACCTGACCTGACATAATCATCTGGGTCCTCGTGTCCATAGGCCTGCATGGATTTCCTACTAAAAGATTGCAGACCTTCAGATCAAAAAACTGTTTTACAAACAAAACCAAGTGCATCAAACTGTGCACATGCTTGAATCCAAGAACAATTCCTTTGTACATCCTGATAAATGTGGACTTGAGCCACATGATAACTCCTCCCACTGACTCACCTCCTTTAAATATTCTATTAATATGTTTTATCCAAAGTCACTTACATGTTTTATCCTAACATGCATGTTTTTGTTCTGTTAGAGGAAACCAGAGTACCCACTCACAAAACGTTCTCATGAGGATAACATGCTGGTTGCATGTAGAAAGGCCACAGCCAGGATTTGAACCTGTGACCTTATTGCTGCAAAGCAACAGCACTAGCAACAATGCCACTGCTCAGTCTTGTCCTGCAGGTGTGATTCTTTTCTCTGTGTGATCCAAAATCATATCAACGTGGTGAAGAGACGTGTATGTGTGTGTGACTTGCAAATTAATATCACATGCGCACACTCTATTATCATAAATCAAATGAAAATACAATCTTTGTCAGTCTCTTTTTTACAAAAGAGCAACAAAATGACTAATAACGATGCTCTGAAGACAAGTTTCCATCCCACCCCGTGCCAGCCAGCCTGATCCCATCCAGCTCTTCATTAGAATGAGTCATGAACCTCAACTCATTGCTGCTTCACTCCCCTCATATCATTTATAAATCAGCTGATAAAAATCCTCCTGGAAACATAAAGATCTGCCTCTGTGATGAAGCTTTTAGAGCAGGGGTCCTCAACTAAATCTGTTCAAGGGCCGGAGTTATTTCAGTGACCAAAGGGTACCAACTATTTTGTCCACGTCTGTGTATCCACTCATGAAACTGAAACACCTAGATGCATTAATTGTTCTTCATGTGTCTCTGATGTGAAGAATTATTTTCACATCATTAAGTTTTCCAGCATGCCCACTAAATGTCTCCAACAGACACATAGCTGTAGGAACCTGCGTACAGCAGAGATGAAGGTAGGATGGATCTGCAAACATTTCTGGAGGAAACAGGGCGCCAGAATTTCAAGGGTCCAGTCAGACAGTTTGGTCCCTGATGTTTCACTCCAATATCACATGATGAAATACATCTGTAGAAATACATCTCTATCCAGACAGGGTGGTACCTTCACTCCATGGCCCAGCTCGTCCAGCTGCTGAAAGCTTATTGGTTGACGGCTGTATGGTGGGCGAGGCTGTGTCCCTGTAGGAGGAATGATTTTATGACTGCGAGGAACTCGTCTGATGGCCGTGAAGACACCTATCTCCCTCCGAGAGACTTTCTCCTTATGCATCTCCACCGTCTGAGGGAGAAGAAAGAGGAAAACAAAGTTAGAAATGTTCTGTTCAGTTTGTTCTGTTCAGGGTTGGGGGCATGGTGAAGGTGGGGCGTTGGGTAAGAGGCGGGGCTTACCTGGGCAGGTCACCAGTACAACACAATATAACCAAACACTCACTGATGTGTGATGTCTGCCATCTGACGCTTGGGTCAAACTGATGCTTCATAGATAGAAGCTTCTGGTTCAAACTCTCCACTGATTTTTATCCTCACAGCAAAGAAGATAAACTAACCGTGTCCTCGGAGAGCGTGGATGTCCCTCAGCAGAGGCTTCCTCACCAGCACCAGCTGGAGGGTCCCTTCTACAAAACCCACAAGCAGCCACACCTTCAGTCAGGTGATTCAAAAGCCTCAGAGGGAACCTTCACCAAGGAAAACATACTAACTAGGATTCAAACCTGCAACCTTCTCACTGGTGTTGAATCTAACCACCTGCTCTGCCAACCCTAACCCTGTACCATATCTGAATATGTTAAAGTAAAAGTTTTAAGGACAGAAAAAGCAGCTGCATGAACTTTATCAATGTGTCACAGAAGATCACCAGAGGTTTAGTTCCAAAACTCAGCAATAACACGATTAATAGAAACGAGTCACAAAGGTCCTCATGAAGCTGCTGTGGGTAAACTTCTTCATGTCCTCGTTTCCTGTGAATCCACAAAAGTTAAGTCTCATTTTGGGATCTCGTGATTACCTTTTCTTTTTCATTTTTATTCACATTTTATTTTTAACCTAATTTTTCCTTTTTTCTCAAATTTTTTATTATGATTTTTTTATATCTTTGTTTTTTAATGTTCTCATGAAGCTCCTCGTGATTTTTATTTTGGGAGGTGCTATATAAAACACACTTGTTCTTTTTCTTCTTTGGGATGATGCACCTTTATTCACTTCTCATGATACAATACACTCTCTGGTGGGGGTCTGCTTCTCTAAAGACACACTAATGAAGCCCTCTGGAAACAAACCTGCTCACAGACTTTCATTTATAAACTAAATTGTTCAGATTTTATCAATGCAACAACATAAAAACTGAATGTTCCTTCCCTAAGCTGCATTTATTTTCTCTACCGATGCACATGCATGTCAGTGATGAATCTTTACACCCCTGTTGTATCTGGGTCAGTGTCAAACTTTAAACAAGGTGGATGTCAAAAACAATCTGTGTCATTAACCTTGCTGCACTAATCACAGCAGTTCTTCTCAGGGAAACAGAAAACAGAGGCTCCATTCATTCATCCGTTCATTCATTCATTGAGTCCAACCCTCCCTGTAAACATGCTAGAACTTCTATCCCTGTGAGGACTCTGAATAGCATTCCAGGCAGCTCTACGTTCAACCTAAACCTGATTCTCCACTCAAGCAGTCCACAACAGAAGACTGAGCTCCACTTTGTAGAAACGTCCACTCTTATGTCCACCACTGTGACATAAACTCATTTAAATATCAAACATTCTTTAAAAACTCTTGATGTTGGGAAAAATATGACTTTTGAGCAGAAACATAAATTTGTAAAAATGTTTATGTTTAGGGAAAAGCGTTAGTTCAGTTTTCCTGATAGAGAAGGGACCTGATGTAGAATGTGTGTGATGATAAAGAAGGTGGGCTCACCTGGCCAATCAGATTGATGGAAGACTCCAGTTGGCGAAGCTGATTGGTCTGAGCGTCGAGCAGAGTCAGGACACTACTGGCCATGGTGCTTATCTGATAAGCAACACTGGCTAGTGACTGGGTGGCAAAGTTTTTAGTTTCCTCCAACGCTGCGATGCTGTTCTCTCCTGACTGTAGACAACAAAGTTAGCCTAGCTTAGCACAAATACAGGAAAGAACAATTAGCATAGCTGAGACCTTAAAGCCACACTATGCAACTGTTTCATATTTTAAAATCATTTTCTTGAGCCAGTATGTGCTAAAATGACCCTTTACAGGGTTATTGAAATGTCACTCAGACCCCCACCGCCCTCTGTGGCCAGAATACTGCATTTGCAACTTCAGAGTCCCGGCCCGGTCCTATTGGACTTGAAAAAATTGAGGTGACATGACTGGTGCTCCAGTCAGCTTCCAGCATGTTTCCTGCATGTTTTAGATCATGAACACAGCTGAGCTGTTTGATTTAGTGATGAACCGCTCCTGTAGACACTAATGAAGGCTGAGGAGACATTTCAGCAGTTAGATTAAGGTGTTAAAAAGACGAACGCACAGCAAGGAGATAAGTTTCACTTTTGGTTCTACTAAACGGACACTAGGGGGTGCTAAAAGCAAGCCAAACCTGCATATGTAGTATCCCTTTTACATGTGGGATGAATGGCCAGAGATCAGCAGGTTCATATCTGGTTACATTTGGGTGAAACTGAAAGTGTGGTATCAAAGATGACGTGTAGGACCCTCTCAAGAGTTCTGGTTCTGTTGCCTTCAGAGGTCTTCTTGTTATGGTGGACTCTGACCAAAGCAGCATGAAGATCAGCTCATATCACAGTGGCTCCTGTAAACTTGTTGTCCATGACAGGTGGACTGCTCATAACCTTCTTCTGTTTTAACACTCTGCAGGTATTTGGACTAGTGTCAGTACCGGTACCAACCTGTGTGTAGTTGTTGTAGCAGTAGTCAGCCACATTCTGCAGGTTATCGTGGTTCTCACGCAGAGCTTTTCTGGCATTTGGAGCCTCCTCCAGAATCCTTGCAACCTCATCTGTGAAGTTCTGGTCTTTCATGATTCAGAACTAACTTTCTAGAACTTTAATTCAGCTAGGTCCAAATCCAGGAAAAATCTTCAGAGACACAAAAGAAAAGCATCAGAACTTTCTACAACTGATTAGTGGAGAACCAGATCAGGTTGTGTCTGCCTCAGAACCAGAACCCAACAGAACCAGTAACTGGGTTAGACACACGTAGTGGAGCAGCATGGATTCAGGACAGAGTGTGTGTGTGTGTGTGTGTGTGTGTGTGTGTGTGTGTGTGTGTGTGTGTGTGTGCGCGTGCGAGCGAGAGAGAGAGAGAGAGAGAGAGAGAGAGAGAGAGAGAGAGAGAGAGAGAGAGAGTTTAGAACTGATCTGAGATCAGAAACAACTCTTTCTTGCCTATTTCCTGTTTGAGAAAAAAGTTCCTGAAACTCAACTTTCAGCTTCCTGAATTAGACACCGAATAGAATGAATTACACTTTTTCTAATACTGGAATGATTTTAGAGTTCTGATGCAAGCGGTTCACTTTCAGATACTTTCATTCTGTCAAAAGCCATTAAGCACCTGTTCACAGCGATGGTGGTTCTGAGTTTCTGACAAAGTAACAGAAAACACTGACTGAAGGAAAGATAGAAGAAATATTCAACAAAACTCAACATGGTTAACCAGAACAGCAGCAGAACTCCCTCTGGATCTGGTTTTTGCGTGTGCTCGGACAGATTCCTACTGATCAGACTCACCAGGAGCTGCTGCAGCAGAAGAAGAAGCAGAGTGATGATCCTCCTCCTGGTTCTGGCTAACTTTCCTCAGCAGCTTCAGGCTTCCCCTCTGCTGCTGCTACTGCACAGAGATCCTCTCTGGCAGACAGACCACTCACTCCTCACACCTACCAGAACATCATCTAGTCAGAGTGTGCAGAAACCTGTCAGAGTTACACCTCCCATCTGTGTTTCCTGCTCTGCTCTGAGAACCTGCCCTGCCTAAACCACTTCCTGTTTCTCACCAACATCAAGACAGAAACCAACTGGGTCATGTAAAATGTTTAATACTGAATTTTGAATCACATATTCAGCTTTCTGTTTCTGACACTGCTGATCATTCACATGTCCATGGAGACGCTGGTTCTCTCCTACATGCAGACTTGAATAAACAGGCAGACATAAGGACATAGGGACACTGTAAATAGCGATGCAGGCAAATAGATACGTAGGGACATGGTGACGCAGGGAAGCAGGGCCCACATAAGGACATAGGACAAACCCTCCATGTAAACATGCAAAACTAATCTAAAATCCATGATCCAGATTGTGTTTCCTGGTGTTGACCCCTGTTGATCCACATTTTTCTCACCTTGCTGCTGGGTGCTCAGATAATCATGTTTCTGACATATTTAGATGATCAAAAACACCACAGCCAGGTGGGTATCAGCTAAGTGAATATGGGGACCTTCAGGCAGGTGATGTTTGTTAGGTAAATATGTGGGGCTTTCAGCCTGAGCTCTCCTCAGCAGGCATTATGCATACTTGTTGTTGGAGTGCATTTTCCTCTTCAGTCTACACTGAGGAAACTAAACTCCAAACAGAAACAATGAAGTGCTTTTCTCAGCCGTTTTACTCAACTGTGTGAACCTGACAGCCAAATATCCAAGGATTATTTTCATTACAATTAAACAATTACTTAAATCCACTTATTTACTCAGATTTAGTCACAAAATGTCATATTTAGATTTTTCTTGGGGTGAGAGGCTACACATAGACCTCGATTATAACATTAGTTTGTCACAAATATGCCTGTTTTTAAAACTAGTCAGAGGCTTTGAAGCTGTGGACATGACTGGAGCATCATGGGCCTGACGGGTCCATTTGGTTACTTAATGATTTTATGTAAAGTGGATCTGGTTTTATGAAACATCTAAACTTTTGTTTGAAATTGGCATTTAAAACAAAATGATTAATTAAACAATTAACCAGATTAAATTTGATTATCTGGAGAAAAGAAATCTCACCACACCAAAAGAGCTAATTTAATAAAAATGTCAGAGATGAAGGTCTACCAGCAGGCTATAATCTGTTACTGTAGCTGTTCTGACAGAAAGTGATGGTAGCCAATTTGTTGTGCGCGTTTTTGTTAACATGTAATCAAAAGAAAATAAAACATTCGATGCAGAACCTTCCGGAACAAACCTCCTGCGATTCCGCTTCTGCCCACCAGAGGGCAGCATAGATCGCCGGAGCTGAGCCGCTGTGAGGGAACCAACCGTCGTCATGGAAACGGTAAGTTTATTCCGAGCAGCAACGGATCTGAAATAACCCGAACTCACGCGACCCACGTCGGTAAACAACAGCACGAGCAGGATTGAAGCGTCAGGTGAGCAGATCGAACAGAAACGGTCACGTGCTGAGACAGGAAGTTGCTCCAGGATCACAGATACGCTGAAGCTGTTTCTTAAAAAGTGACTTCACTTTGGGCTATTTATGTTCTGGTAAATTCGCTTGAAAGTTTGAGAGTCACCGGTTGTAGTTTTGGGGTGTAGTTTCTTCAAAGGCCTGGTGCTATTAGAGAACCTGGAGGCTCTGACATCAGTGTGAAGGTTCTGAACAAATGCTCTTTGGCAGAGGTGAAGGTGGACTGAGTGTTTTGCCCTGAATCCTCCCTGGACACAGCCTCCCTCCATTGATAAGTGAGAGGTGTAAAATGTTCCAGTGGAGGTTTGGGCACAGGGCCAAAGCTCCAGTCTGAGACACCCTGAGCCTCTGGGAGGGAATATCTTTGTTTTTATGTTCATGTCTAACTGGTCTCTTTAGATTTATGCATTCATTACAGAGCTTTAGGAATAATTTACCTATTTGTTTCATTTATGGTTCATGTTATTCTGTGAAGAAAACAAATCTATGCAGACTTTGTTGAACTTCCTTTCAGAACAGGTAGGGATGGTGAGGTCTGGCTCTCCCAGACTGCAGGCAGCTTGGCTGTGAACAGGAAATAACAGCCGACAGATCCACCCCACGCCCCTATCGCTTGTTCTCAGTCCCCTGACTGTTTACATAGAGTTTATGATGCTCTAGTTTTAAATGTCATCAAGTGAACATGTAGTCTGAACAGACCCCCACCACCTGTGCCTCAGCTGAATTTTCTTTTTCAAAAGCCGATTTCCTGGTTAAATAAAAGTTCATCAGATACCTTTATCTGTATGACTTTATCAGGTGGCAGTGATGTCACAGCAAGATGTCATCAACTTTCCAGCACTGGAGCAGGAGCTTCGAGCAGCAGTCGAGTCTGAGAGACGATACCAACGTGAGAACGAGACCAAGCTGAGAGCCGCCACCGACAGAGTCAGCTACGAGCAGTTCAGGTAGGTCCGTGGTCCAGGTCCTGGTGTCATCTGAACTCACGGTCAGCAGCTACAGACACATGAAAGGCTGGACTTTATTCAGTCAGATTCTACTCAAACTCTTAAAAACCATTTCCATCTAATCAGTGGGACTTGGTGGCTTTCCATAATGCCCTTCATGTAGCTGATGTGGAAGTTTCTGAAACCTGTCCAGGCTGTGATGCTTGTTTGTCCTTCAGAGACCGTGTCCTGACCTCTCACCTGAAGCCCCTGGAAAAGAAGGACAAAGACAGAGCTCCACGGAGCCAGAGCTGGAACCCCGTTGCTCCGGGCAACATGTGATTGACAACCTCTCCTCATCACTTCAGTCCACAACTTTTTATTATTATTATTATTATTATTATTATTATTAAATAACAAATGTGTTGTTTTGTTTAAGAAATGACCTGATGTTTTCAAACAAAACACAACAAAAAATAAATAAACAGTATCAGAGACCTGAGCACCGCTGCTGCTTTCAAGGACTTGTGTGCGTGTGTGTCTGTGTGTGTGTGTGTGTGTGTGTGTGTGTGTGTGTGTTTCAGAAATCCATTTTTTTTCCTCTCCCAGAGTTCACTTACAGATCAGCTGACTTTGATTAATGTATGGACTTCAGCTTGAGCTGAAAAGTCACCACCAGTGAGGCTTTATCATTGCCATGACAACTGCAGGTAAACAGACCCGACAATTAGAGCTTTTTTTTCTGACGTTGCAGTAAATACTGAGTGATCCACCTGATATCCTGCTGCTACATTAACTCTATTTCTAGTCTGACACAACATAGATCTACTCAGACTGGTCTGTGGAACACTGGTAACCAGTAGAATCTCAGGTTCTGAAAGGAGCAGGTGTAGGTCACAGAGCCAGTTTCCATGGTGATAGACTCGAGTTGCACTTTTTGGGCAACACGTCTGTTCACTTCTCACTGTGGTTCTGGTCCAAGGTTGTTGTCCTCTGATGGTGACATGTTCTGAAAAGTTCTACAGCTGCTGAGGAACAAAACAGAGACATGTGGGTTCTGTGGTTCTGATCCACTTTAGTTTATTAAACTTTAATAAAATTCTGTCTCATGTACAATAACCATTCTGGTCCACCAGAACTTTGTTCTGTTTCTTAAACTCAACATAAAAATCAGACCAATAAGAGCTGATCAATACAGCAGATAAACACGAGTTCTGGAGTCACTCAGAACCGGCCTGGTCCGTTTAGGATGTAAACATTTAAGGATGTTTCATTCTCCTTTCACGCTTCGTGGTTCTGATCCGTTTTCATGCTTTCAATCTATTAAAAACAGATCCAGGTTCTGTTAAATATCCAAAAAGTCCAGATCCATTTGGATCCTGTGATGTTCTGCTCCAGAACTGGGTTAACCCTCCAAACCGGGAGTGATGACCCAAACCAGTTAGTGTCACAGAACAGCACCAGTCCTGGTTCCCCCTAATCCGGGTAACATGAGATAAAATGTGATCCTATTTGGTTTATAAAAGTTCTCCAGAAGTTCTGAGTCATCTGCTGGTCCAAGAAGATGGTTCTGCCCAATTCTTAACTTCTTGGTGCTGAAGGATTCTGGATCTTTGGTCTTGCTCTAGATGTTTACCTATTCTGAAAGCTTCCAGAACCTGTCCAGGAACCCAAATGAACTGGTTCTGTTCAAGTCCAGTTTCACAGGGATCAGTTTGTGGATGCTCTGAAGAAAATGGTGTTTAGAATCAGCCTGCAGGCCTGAAACAGAACCACCCAGAGGAGTCGGAGAAGCCCGTCTGTGTTCTGGAAGGTTTGGTTGCCTGAAGGTTCCAAGTTCCAGTCCTGGTTCATTTAGAAAACAGAACCAGTCGGGTACCAGCCCGTTACGTTAAAAACAGCAACCGGCGATTGATTGAATCCAGCTCAGACTCTTGTTTGTTGTGGGATTCTGAATGAAACATTTTTGGTTCCGGTTCTGTTGGACCCACTAAAGGATCTGTGATTTGGCTGAGTGAGGTATCCAAGGGTTAAAATAAAGTTCTGGTTCTGATAGCAGCTCTGGGGGGGGGTTGGGTTTCAGAAGGAGATTTTGAGGTTCTGTGGTTGTTCAGGTGATCCAACCCATTTGGTTCACTTTGAAAAAGCTCTCTTTCAGTGGTTCCAGAACCAGCCTAGTGTTCTGCTGGCCAACAGGTTGTTCTGAGTGCTGGGAGGGCTTCGCTGATGTTCTAAAGGTTCTGTAGGAAGACCGTAGGGCTGGTTCTAGCTCTCAGAGAAGATGTTCTTGTACTGGTTGAGCATGAGCTCCACGATCTGGCTCTGGAACACCATGTGGACCGTCATGTTGGCAGACTCGGCCTGCGGGCGAAGCAGCGTGGGTCCAAACACGATGGCCATACTCTGAACTGACATTCTGTTGGACTCTTTGTGCTCGACCACCCTGAAACAGACAAACAACACCTGAGTTCTGGTTCTGACCCAAAGAGCCAGCTACAATCTGAGTGAATAGAACAGGTCCTGAATCACTTCCTGTACATTTCTGTGTGGCTGATCCAGACCCAGAACCAGCTGGTTGGTTTTGGTCTGGCAGGTTGAACTCACCTGCTCAGGTGTTTAAAGAGCAGCTCCATGGTGTCGTAATTTGGCAGCGGCAGAGATCGGACCAGATCCTTCACATAGGAGACTCTCAGGCTGTAATCTGGAAGTTCTGCAGGAAACAAACACAAAGCTTTAAACGTAGGAACGTTTTCCAAATTCTTAGATTTGAACTCAGAAATTTGTTTGAAAGTTAAATCTAACACATTTTAACATTTAGTGTTTTATTTTGAAATGTTAGTTCACATTTATTCTGAAAGAGTTCCTCATCCTTTTGTTTTTGGGTCAGAACCACACCTCGAGGCATCAAGCTGCATGTTTTAGAGTTTCTGTTACAACAGATGATCATGTTTTAGCAGATCTTGTTCACAGCTGGGGAAACAGGAGAAAAAGGAAAAAAAAACTCTGTGTGTGCATGTGTGCATGCGCGCTTGTGGGCAAGTGTGGTCTACTGACGGATAGCAGCTATGAACTTCTCGAAGCTGCTGAAGGGAAACAGTGGTTCTGGAAGCTCTCTGAAGAACAGTTTCAGTGCTCCGGTGACCACATGGATCTCCTCCCACTGCCCATCCTCCAGGTCCAGATGTTCTTCTGCAGAATGAACCAAAGCTGTCAGAAGTCCTGCAGGAACAATCTAAATAAGTAGCAGGCTCTGGATTTACCGTGATCTGCTTTGTGTCGTAGTTTCTGGATTACAGCCAAGTTTCCGTTTACCCTGTAAATCCCGTCCACATCCAGACCTGGATACACAAAAGTCTGAGGTGTCAGACTGACACCTCATCATCGTTTTGCATAAAACTATGTCTACAATGTGTGTGAGGTGTGTGACTGGGTGTGTGACCAGGTGTGTGACCAGGTGTGCCATCACCTCTCCTCTCCACGGTTTTGATACATTTCTCCACAAACTTTGGGATGGTGGTGTGCTCTCGGTGGCAGAGCGTATCCAGGTGACACCCGAACACATTATCTGAAAGAACAAAAGAGCTTTCTACGTTTCTGCATTTTTTATTTTGTTTTTTCAGTTCTGAGAGCCAGACTTTATTTACTACAGATCCAGAATTACACCCAGCAGAGGAATCTGATTTAGTTCTGCTACTTTTTAATCAACCAACTAGATTAATCACTAAAACCAGAACTTGAACCTGAAGGCTTCATCTGAAGAAAGACAGAACAGGTGTTCTGCTTCGTTTTGTACCTCTGATGTATCCTTTCTCTTTGACGCTTTGGAGCGTTGGCCTTCGCTGGAGGAAACGTCTCAGTTTGCGTCGTACTCGGCTCTGCTCAGGGTCCAGTTCTGAGGAACTTCTGGTGGCTAAAAGAACATCAGAGGAAGAAATGACAAGACTGAATCTGATGAGAACTGAACACAACAGGGGAAAAGCAGGTGTGGAAGACCACTGAACTTCAGTCAGGCTTTTGTTTAAAACTATCAATTATATAATCTCCTTCCTATTAGTTTACATTCTGAGAAATTAAGTCCTAAAAATGTTTTTCCTTTAACCCCTGGATCTTCATCAGCAGCATGCCTCAGATGGAGGCAGGTGAAGCTGTCAGAACCTTTGCCTGGGTTGAGCTGACTCACATGGCCTCTTCTTATCTTTGTCCTCCCGATCAGAACCTGTCTCGTCCTCATCATCGGTCAGATTCCTGTGTTCCTGAAAGAAACAGCATGGCAGTTCTCAAGAGTCCGAGTTCTCTGGAATCACACGGGATAACAACTTGTGTGCATGCGTGCGTGTGTGTGTGTATGTGTGTGCGTGCGTGCGTGCGTGCGTGTACGTGTGTGTGCATATGTGTGCATGCCTGCGTGTGTGTGTGCATGTGTGTGTGTGCATGCGTGCGTGCGTGTGTGTACGTGTGTGTGCATATGTGTGCATGCGTGTGTGTGTGTGTGCATGCATGCGTATGCGTGCGTGTGTGCATGTGTGTGTGCATGCCTGCGTGTATGTGCATGTGTGTGTGTGTGCATGCATGCGTGCGTGTGTGTGTGTGTGTGTGTGTGTGTGTGTGTGTGTGTGTGTGTGTTGTACCGGATGGTGTTGTGGGCCCAGCTCTTGGATGGCGTCCTGGACCACCTTGAACCAGTCAAAGATGATGTTTTCAACATCAGACTGCATCAGATACTCACAACCCTGACGAGTTTTCAGCTACACACAGACACACACAGCACATGGTAGTCAAACACAAAAAAACACAATACAACAACAACACAAGTAAGATGAGGGTAGTAACTGTAGTTATGCCCCCAAGGAGCCGGACTAATCAGTGACCACCTAGAACAGTAAAACTACTGTAACGTTCTTCTCTTTGGACCTTTTCCTTCAGGGGTCTCTACATCTGTCTCCATGTAGTCCTATCATCTACATCTTTTACTCTCACTCTAACTTCCTGTCCTCTTTCACCACATCAATATATCATTTTTGGTCCTCCTCTCAGCCTCCTGCCTGGTGGCTCCAACCTCAGCATCCTTCTACCTATCATTGTCTCTCCTCTGGACATGTCCAAACCCTCTCAGTCTGACCTCTCTGACTTCTATCTCCAAAATATCTAACATGACTTGTCCCTCTGATGGACTCATTCCAGAACTAAAACTATTATAACCGTGGTGGAAAAAAAGGCAGAGCTTCTGCAGCTGACTGTCACCGAGGAAACAGAGTCGTTACTGAGCACAGCTTACCTCAAGGACATGTTTCTTGGAAGACTTGTCTTTGGTAGCCCATTGAATCGAGGCTCCCTTCAGTTCCACAGTGTACTCTGGAACAATCTGTGATGCTTTGCTCTGAGGAAGAGAAGTGGGCGATATCATCATCATCATTGAAACAATCAGCCACCATCATCTTCATAATTTTGTCATCCACTTTTCAAGTTTCACGTTCCCATGGGGCATGGAATAGACAGGGTGTTTAGGAGTGGATCGAGAGTTTTCAAACAATTAAACTTTCACATGTTTTTTTAAATAAATAATCTGAAAACCATTTCTTACTGTGTTCAAAGCAGGAGTAGATTTGGGGTCTTTGTAAAAGGTCAGGATCCCCCCATGTAGGACGGTCCAGGACTGACTCCAGTTCTTTCTGTCCAACAACATCAAAGAATGGAGGTGGGTGAAACATTTGCTGCAGTAAAACTTTTCAAACACAGGCTGCAAGAGAGCTGAAGCTGCTGGACTCACCTGATCTTCTTGCTGTTGTCAACCACCTTAGTCTTGTTGATGATTCCTGCTTTTTCCAGCAGATGGCCCTGCAGGGACAGACACACAAGTGAGTCCAGTGGCTTTTGTTAAGCTGCAGGTCGGCTCACAAAGATGATCCATCTGTAAACTTGGGAGTGGAGAGAGAGAGAGACTGCCTGAGGGTGTCCATTGGCCTACTTCATACTGGAACCTTTACAGGAAATCAGAAACTTTGAACAATCTCAGTTCTGGTTCATTAGATCCTGAACCTACCAACTGACATACAACATTTACTGAAAATGATGATGTTGTGTATGTCAGATTGAGATTGGATTTTGATGGATATTACTAGTCTTAAAGGGGGAAGCTGTTGGACATGTTGCATGTGTATGGGTGTTGTTGGAGGGTAATGGACTGATGGATTTTGTTGGTTGTGGGTGGACAGTGATGATTGGACATGTAAGATGTTGCAGGATGATGTAGGATGGTGTTAGGTGTTATTGGATGATGATAGATGGTGTTGGACTTGTTGGATAGTGTTGGATGCTTCTAGATGTGTTCAATGAAGCTGGTTGTGTTGGACTGTGTTGTATAGGGTAGGATGGTTTTGAAAATGTTGAGCGTTTTGGTATTATGAAGGTCTTAGATTGTGTTGAACACGATGGACATTTTGGATAGTGTTGGATGTTCCTAGAAATGTTAGATGATGCTGGATGATGTTGGAAATCATGGATCTCAGCAGACTAGAACCAATAAGAGGCACCAACAGAACCAAAACCAACCAGTGATGCTGGGTTAGTAGAGTGAGACTCAAACAGAAACTTTCTGGGCAAAATGTCAGCGCCAGATTTGGACTGTTTCATGGTGATCCCTGTTTATCTGTGATTCGCTCCTTCTAAAAGTTTCATCAGTAAAAATCTTTCAAATGAATTGTGACTAAAGCTGTACGTCCACAGCAGGTGGTTAGGGTTAGGATCTGCCCAAAAAGTTCCCTTCAGCGAACAAATGACATGTTAGAACCAAAGGTTAGTAAGTGCAGTCGCCATGACAACCTCCACTAACAGACAATCCAACAGTCACGTAGAACCTACGTGTACACGCAGCTGGTTGATGCCTGTGCCCTGATTGGACAGATTCCTTCTCAATCTGTGCTTATTAGGGAGCTGGTTGGGAGGAGAACAGGTGTTAATGAATGGATGAGTCAGCAAATGAACACGTTACTGAGAGGACTGCTGATGGGCTAATGCGCAGGTGAGAGGGTCTAAATGTGGTCTGGCAGCAGGACCAGCGAGTCTTTACCTGTGGACTGTCAGGGGAGTGTTTTCTGGAAGCCTCTGTGACGTCTGACGCGATCCTCCGGTGTCCAGGTGTGAACGTCTGTGACACAAAAAGTCATTAGGTGTTTCAGGTGTCATGATCATTACGGAGGTTCCATTGTTTATTATTTTGAACAATCTGACTCACTTCTTCAGCAATGCTGTGTCTCAGGTTTCTGACCTGCAATACCGCTCCTTCCTCAGAAACTCCATTTCCCATCAGCCCTTTCTGTGAATCATATCAACATCAGTAGCTGACCTCCTTCCACTGGTGCGTGCGTGCGTGCGCTTCTGTGTGTGTGTGTCTGTGTGTGTATGTGTTTGTCTGTGCGTGTGTGTGTGCGTGTGTGTGTGTGCGTGCGTGCGTGCGTGCGTGCGTGCGCATGTGTGTGTGCATGTGTGTGTGTGTATTTTAAAGGTGGTTCTGAGGGAAGGGAGCTTTTGTTTTTTTTTTAATTATTAATAAAAACTATCACACCACAACTTCATTCAGTGAAAGATTTTGCCAAACGTTTGACTCTGGAAATATGTTTTATTGGTAGGTGCTTTAAGAGCAACAAAAATGATGTAGGAACCCAAATCTGAATCAAAGGCTAAACAGGACTTTCTCTGATGCTGACTGATTACCTCCTGCTGCTTGTGCTGGATGTTTGGGTCCTTCTGTTCCAGCTGAGCTTTGGGTATCAGACCCTGCTGCTGCTGAGGAAATAGGGACAGAAACAGGAAGTCAAACCCAAAGAAAACCATGAAAACTCTTGACTAGCTTGTGTTCAACTAGTACCGTTGTAAAGACAGCATCATCATCTTTGGCTCCATCCTGGTAGTCCTCTTTTGGGAGGGGAGGCTTCAAATGACAAAAGCAGTTGTCATGTTAGGGTTGTGTTTGGGATAATTTTAGTGTTCAGTGTGTGTGTGTGTGTGTGTGTGTGTGTGTGTGTGTGTGTGTGTGTGTGTGTTAGAGTTCTGCATTGGGACTGGGGTCCTGCAGCTGTGGGCAGGAGCAGGCAGCTAAACGTAGACCACGGGCCGTTTTAAGACTGCTGAAGGGAGTGAGCAGTAAAATATACCATATAATATTGCTATCAATAAAGGTATGTATTAAGCACCTCGTGATTTTTATCTTGAGAGGCGCTATATTAAAAACGTTTCTTCTTAATAGTACCCCATTTCACAAGAATCTCCAAAACTTATTTTTCCCATGTCAGCAAAGGAATTTGAGTCTATAGATAATTTTATTTGTGTGCCGTCTGGGATTATTTAGTGACAGATCTTTTAAATCCCTACACCTCCAGCAGGTTCCTGAGGTCCAGTGATCAAAGCCTACTGGTTGTGCAGCGCACCAGGCTAAAGACCAAAGGTGACAGATCATTTGCTGCTGTGGCCCCCAGACTCTGAACTCTCTCCCCCTGAGCCTGAGATCAGTGGACTCAGTGGTCTCCTTTAAAAAGCAGCTGAAGACTCACCTGTTCAGGCTCTGGTGTGACCTTCTGTTGATTCTGTTGATCCACTGCTGCTTGTTAGTTTTCCTGCTTGTGTTTTCGTAATTTCTGTCTCCCTTGTTTTTGTTTATGAATCACCTTGTACATTGAAAGGCGCTATATAAATAAACTGTATTTACTTACATATGTATTATTTACTGGACCAATCATTTACATCATAATGATGTATTTCTTTGGAAGAGTCATCCATTTTTTCTACAAAGAAGACCACAGCCCACGAAAACTAAAACCCTGAACAGACCTGGCTGCTGGAGCACATCCCGTAATTTCTACAGACCAACCAAAATCTTCTGCGTCAACGTGCCAACGTCCAGCCAATCATGTTGCGTGACATCATCAGCAGATCTAATTACCTGCAGCGTGAACAGATTTAGTCCTGTGCAGAGCGTGTGCATGTGTGC
>SSNS01000439.1:202512-218964 GCA_006937985.1 Aphyosemion australe
GTGTGTGTGTGCATGCATGCGTGCGTGTGTGTGTGTACATGTGTGTGTGCATATGTGTGCATGCGTGCGTGCGTGTGTGTACGTGTGTGTGCATATGTGTGCATGCGTGTGTGTGTGTGTACGTGTGTGTGTGCATGCGTGCGTGCGTGTGTGTGTGTGCGTGCGTGCGTGCGTGCGTGCGTGCGTGCGTGTGCGTGTGTGTGTGCGCATGTGTGTGTGCGCATGTGTGTGTGTAACAGATGGAGTACCGGCCCGTTGTCCTGGTTCCTGCTGGCTGTAGATCCAGGTGATGACATGGGGGACTGTGGCTCTGGGACAGACCAGGATGTGGCACCTGTGCTGGGATTGTGGAAATAGATTCTCCCTGAAGTTTCATCCATCAGCTGCTCCCAATCACCGGAGCCCTGACAGGAAGGGTCTCAGTGAGTGTGTGAAGAGGGTCACAGTGATATTGCAGAGAGGAGGTTCTGGTACCTGAGAGGAAGCTGGGGAGAGTGGACTGGACAGACCCGTGTCTCCAGCTGGTGTCAGGCTATGGTGATGGGACCAGGTGGTTTGTCTGGTTACAGGATGGAAATAATACGACTTCCCACTGTCATGGTCAGTGTGCACCTTAATGAAGACACAATGACTCAGCAATAATTTACAGGAGTTCACACCTTCACCTGAACAGAAGCTGATGTTTTACAAATGAACAGTTTAAAATGTTCCTTAACCGTAAATAAAAGAGGTTCTGTTTCTGTCTGGTTCTCTGGCCTGATCTAGTTTAAATGCACTGAAGTGCCTTTGAGCAATGCAGTGAGCAGTCCCCTGTTTCTGAACCATCTGATCTCTGAAACCTGATAAGCTCAGCTTCCACTGAATCAAACTTTAATGATTTCACTGTAACACAAACGCAGCACAGAGTTTAAACTCACAGAGAGTTTAACTGGAATGGAGTTTCACGTGTTTCCTTCCAGTTTTCCTTTCACCATTTCATGCTTCACTGGGAAGATTCAGGATCCATCAGATATTATTAATATTTTTTATATACAGCACTGTGCAAAAGTTTTAGGCAGGTCACAGGCGTGAAAATGCTGTAAACAAAGATTGCTTTCAGAAATGGAAGTGTTAATCATTTATTTTCATCAATCAACAAAAAAGAACAAAAGAGAAATCTAAATCAGATCAGTATCTGGAGTAACCTCCCTCTGCATTCAGAACAGCATCAGATCTTCTAGCTACACTGAGCACAGCTGTTGAAGGAGCTGGGCTGGTAGGTTGTTCCAGACATCTGGAGAACTAACCACAGACCTTCTGTGGATGGAGGCTTCCTCACATCCTTCTGTCTCCTCATGGAATCCCAGATCAGGGCTCTGTGGGGGCCAGACCATCACTTCCATCACGTCTTTAATCTGTAAAGCACTGAGTTGCATTCTTTGTAGGAAAAGCGCTTTTTAAATAAAGTTTGATTGATTGATTCCAAGACTTCTTGTTCTTATTTACGCTGTAGATAGTTCTGAATTACTTTGGCTGGATGTTTGGGCTCACTCACTTTGCATTTTTTAAATTGATAAAAAAATAAACAATCATTATTTATACAATAATAATTTATGCACAGTGGTGCAGTGGTTAGCGCTGTTACCTTGCAGCAAGGAGGTCCCAAATCTGCATCCCAGCCTGGGGTCTCTCATGGAGTTTGCATATACTCCCTGTGCATGCGTGGGTTCTTTCCGGGTACTCCGGCTTCCTCCCACAGTCCAAAATATGACTGTCAGGTTGATTGGTCTTTCTAAATTCTCTTAGCTGTGTGTGTGCATGGTTGTGTGTCTCTGTGTTGCCCTGTAATGAACTGGCAACCTGTTCAGTGTGAACCTTGCCTGCATGTCTGAAGACTGCTGGAGATAGGCACCAGCCCCTCACGACCCTGCGTGGATAAGCGGTTATAGACAATGTATGAATATTAATATTTCTGAAAGCATTCTCTGTTTACAGCATTTTTTCCACTACTGCCTAACACTTTTGCACAGCACTGCATCTTCTTTCTCTTCTTATTTTGAAAAATTTGTCTTGACTTCTCACTGACTTTGGATTTTATTTTATCACCATTTTTTGTTTTCTTTTTGCTGAAAATGAAATAAAGGACCAAATTACAAATAAATCACAGGATAAGTGAAAGTCCTCTTACCTGCCATCCATCCTGCAGGTTAGCAGGGGAGGTGGGGCTTGTCACACTGGAAGGGGAGCTAAATGAAAAGACTGTGGGGTCTAATCCTGGTGGGACAGGGTCTGCTGCAGGTGGGGAAATTGAGATCTGAGGTTGAGAAGATTTTTTCAGGGAGGAAACATTGGTGTATATGACCGACTGAGGGTCAAGTGAGCCTTGAACCTACAGAGAGAGAGAGAGTATCAGCGTGTGAATGTGTGTGTGAATGGATGAATGATGCATTGTAGTGTAAAGCACTTTGGAGTCCTCTGACTCTGAAAGGCACTATCGGCCCGTTCCACCACCAGCAGGCAAGGTGGGTTAAGTGTCTTGCCCAAGGACACAACAGCAGAATTCTCTGCCAGGAGGAGACAGGATCAATCCTACAACCTTCCGACTAGTGGACAACCCGCTCTACGTCCTTGGTATCCCAAGGAGGAAGATCTGATGAAACCAGATCAACAGAACCCTGGTCCAAAACAAGTTTTCCTGATTGTTGAACATTTTGACATGATTGGGATTTAAAGGAGTGCAGCAGGAGGAGTTTGACTGCAGACATAAAAACATTATGTGTGGTTTGGCACCTGTTATCATGAAATTTCCCACAATCCTCTGACTTCCTTGCCTCAGTGTAACAAATTAATCCAGCCAGTTAAACCAGAGTTAAAAGAGCTTTAGATCAGATCATTTTACTGTTCAGGCGGTGTTGTGACCCATACTCCAACCTGTACTTAGTCCTGCAGCTCATCAGTTTCACTGGTATCCTGCTCAGACTGAAGCTCTTTGTCTGTGATTGTTTTTGTCCCTTAGAGGAGAAACAGGCTGAGACTGAAGCATCGATTCAATTACAAACCAGTCAGACCAGTTCTCTCTCTCTCTCTCTCTCTCTCTCTCTCTCTCTCTCTCTCTCTCTCTCTCTCTCTTTACTGAATCTGTTCCCCTTCTGTCCTGCAGGTGTCACTGCACTGCAGTCCCACTCCCCTCTCACCATTTCCTTTCTGACCCTGAATGCATCCTGTCAGCTGTGACATCACTGCCTCCACCTCCACCTGACCTCATCACATCCTGCTCTGTGTCAGAACAAGCTCCATAACCAACCCCTTAAACATCAACTCGCTTTTGATCTCTTTAATGTCAGGCCACAAACTGAAGTCATAAAGAAGGAAATTCTGTATTTATTCAAAATAAAACTATACGAGTTTAGACATGTGTTTCTGCTGTGTTTGAGGTCAAAGTTTAGAAGTTTGTTTCTACTGTGACCAGAATAAAAAGAGGAAACAGCTTTTTCTGCTTCCTGCTTCCCATGTCAACGCTCCAGGAAACAGAGGGCTTTTATTTTGTAGCAGCACTCCTGAAATCCAGCTGAAAACCTCAGAATACTGATTTTAATTGTGTCCAGTGACCTATTTCCTCAAATGTGTCTTTAACTTCAGGATGTTCTAGTTCTCTAAGTACCACAACCATACCCACATCTGGTGGAAAACCAAACCAGACCTCAGCAGGTATCAGGCAGGAAACACACAGGGACCAAATAGTTCTGATGAACATCAGATCCATTTGTTTTCTGAACAGTTTACATTTCAGCCTAATATGAAAAAAAAAAACTGTGTAAGGACTTCTCCATCTCATTTGGACTCCTTACAAAGCAGATTATCTGGTTCTGATCAGATCAGTGTTAAAGTTTAATGATCAGGAACCAACACAGGCTCTGTTTATTTTAATCAGAAACTGGACAGAACCTGTGATCTACCTAAGATGCCTAAGGTGCCTTACCTTTGTTGTGGGCGGAGCATCTGCAGGTGATACAGGTTCAGGTGGAGCCACTGGACCCTCTGGTTTTCTGTGCAGAGCCTCCAGGTCCAGGTTCAGGTCCTGGATGGACTCGTAGATGTGGTGGGAATCTCCCTCCTTCCGTGACTCCTCTTCTTCGCTGCTTTCTGTGCTTATCAACTCCTCGGCCACCTTCTTCTCCATCTGCTGCTCCTCCTTTTTCTCATGACCACCCTTCGACGGTGAGGGCATGTTATTGGGAGGAACCACTGGCATCTTCACTGGGATGGGCTGGTTCTGCAGCCGGGTCATGCTCCTGGGGTCTGCTGGACTGAAACTGGGAACTCGAGATTTCCCAGAATCCTTCTGGTCATCTAGACCTGACAAAGGAGGCTGCTTTTTACTGTCGGCCATGTTTGTAGTCCGACTTGACGTAGTGGTTGCAGACTCAGTAGAAGCAGCAGAGGGGTTTCTGGGGAGCTGTGACCCCATATGTGCCAGGTCCGGTACATCCATCATTACGCCAAAGGTGGACATGCGATTGTCGACCTTCTGTTGTCGATTTGAGGCAGCAGGCCTGAGGCTGATCAGCACCTCATCACTTTGTTTGGTTCTGGTTCCGCTGAGCTCTTCCAGAGGTTTGGGAACTGGGACAGCAACAGGAACAGGAGCCACCACAGGATGTAGCACCTGTTTTGAACTGGGTGGGTCAGCAAAATCCAGTGGAGATGGGAAGTCAGGGGGCAGCTCCTTGACATACTTGGCTGGGATGTAGAAGGGTTTGGAGTTGCTGTCCTTTCCGACTTGCCACCAGTGGTCGTTGGTCTTGGACAGCAGAATGTAGCGCTCATTGGGTTTGATGGAGACGAGAACCCCGTCCCGACCTTCATATTCATATTCAAACTCCACCAGGACAAGACCCAGACCTGAAAAATCAGAAGTCGTTACAGAGTGGGTCAAGTTTGGAGGTCATTATTTCTAATGCTGTATTAATTTATTTTTAGATAAAAAATTTTACAAGTTTATTGAGGTTTTATTGGTGTTCTGTGAAACAAGCAGACAGGTTATGTGACGGTTCAGTCGGATAACCACTGTCTACCAAAACCACAGGTGTAAAGGCTTTTTGAAAAAACTGAATTTGATGAGAATCTTAATGAAAAGGAACACAACCTGTAAGAACCTATGAGGTATTATTTTGTTTCTGAATTTCATACAAACACACAGCGTGCAGAGTCCACACAGCCTTGTGTGTTCACATACAAAGTTCAGTATTAGAACTGGTCCAGTTTCAAAGCCATCACTCACCTCTGCTCAGCAGGGGAGAGGGCACTGCCATTTTAAAGCCAGTGCTCTACAGGCCCCGCCCCCTCAGGTAGATGAATGAAGGTGAGGGGTCAAAAATCAACCCAGATTCTCAGCCACCTAAAAAGGTAAAAATACACAAGATAATCAAGATCCTGTTAGAATGAAACTCTCTGGAATTTAACACTTCCCAGGTCTGAGTATTCATCTTTATCATCATCACCATCATTATCATCGTTGTCACCATCATCATCATCACCATCATCATCTTCTTCATCTTCTTCTTCATCATCATCATCATCATCATCACTACCATCATCATAACCACTACCATCATAATCATCATCATCATCATCAACATCACCATCATCATAACCACCACCATCATAATCATCATCATCGTCATCATCATTACCATCCCCAACATTATCATCATCATCACTATCATCGTCATCACCATCATCATCTTCTTCATCTTCTTCTTCATCATCATCATCACAATCCCCATCATCATCATCATCATCACCATCACTATCATCATTGTCACCATCATCATCGTCATCATCATCACCATCCCCATCATCGTCATCATCATCATCATAATCAATATCAACTATACCATCATAGTGACATCATCACTTTTACCATCATTATCATGATCATCGTCATCATGATGATCATAACCACTACCATCATCATACTCATTCTTATCATCATTACCATCCGTATCTTCATCATTATCACTACCATTATCATCATCATCCTCATCCTTGTCATAATCATCATTAATGCCACCATCATCATACGCCTACACCACTGAACTGGTCCTTTGCACACTGCCAACTATAGGTGTTCATGTCTTTAAGATCATGTCTAAATTGGGCTGTTTCTCCTTAAACACCTATTTCTTTCTGTCAGGAAGAGGGCAAAGAGTCAGAATCTGTTGGACAACATCAACTGGAGCTGATGGCTGAAATATTACCATGTGATCCTGAAACTTCTGTCATTTCAGTCAACAGCTTTGCTTTTGCTCTAATAATGTATGAGCTGATTTAGATTTTGTGGCCCAGTTTTCAGACCTTTTCTGGATTAGTTTTAATTTATTTGGTGTCTTTAATTATTTCTGTTTCTTTATTGCGGTTTGATTGATGTTCTAGAATGAAAAATCTCTGAAACAGGAAGTGTGTGAGCTCCAGGACAAACGTGTAAAGTAATATTCTTTTATTTCTAACAGTTGCTCTCAAGAGTGCAAAGTCTATAACATAAATAATTTCACCAAGAGAGATCTTTTATACCCAGCAGTCACACAAAGAATCCTTCAGGAATGACAGGTATGAGTTATGTTGCGTCTTCTGCAGGTTGACACATGCCTGACTATTTCAGCCCTAAACACTCTACCCTAGAGGTATTCAATCCTGGTCCCAGGGACACCATCTAACCTTTTGAAGATGTTTCTCTGCTGCAAATCAGCTGCTTTGAATCTGTGGTGATCACCAGTCTTCTGCAGAACTTAAGGACCTCCTGAGGAGGTAACACAACCATTGATCAGATGTTTTCGGGAAGAGAAATATCTGAACATGGAAGATGGTGATCCTGGAGGACCAATGTGACATGTCCTCAGAGGCATGCAGCTTCTGATCCTTACTGCCAGACTATTGAGAGTTTAGCCTGATTCATTGCAGCTTTCAGAGTCCAGTGGACTACAGGTTGCCATGGAGATACTCTGCCCTTTTAATGAGGGGAACTGATAAGTGGGTGGGGTCAATGAATCAATGCTATTCTTATTTTTCCATGAGCAGGAAGTGTGAAATAGTTAATTATTTTTTTGTTTTATTTAATCACCAGGGCACTCCAACCCCTCCACCAACGTACAGTCGCAGTTGAGTGGGAGAAAGATCTTCAGATTACATTCCACAAAATAAATCTCAGCAGGTAGATCCTTGATTATTCCAATTTAAATCCCTGTCCATTCTGAGGAGTTCCAACAAAAGCCCAGCTGCTGATTCTGTCTTGTTGTTCATGTTATGGTCTGTACTGGACCGGTCCTGCTGTTTCTCTGTCACCATCTAGACCTGTGATGGACCCATAGGGCTGAATCACAGGAAGTGATGCCTGGTTCCATTGGTCATGTTTCGGATGCTTGACAGTTTTCCTGCCTGGTAGCCTCAGAGCCAGGCACTGTATCATCAAACAATGGCAGAAGGCTGGTCTCAGGCCAGCTCTGTTTACAGAGGGAAATCCTGCTCTTCCTGCAGGCTGTAGGCCCCTTGCACACTGCTGCGTCGACTCCACCCCACCATGACATCACACACTGCTGTGTGTATGTGTATATGTATTTCCTGCCTTTGTGGACCAACAATAGTGTTACTTGTGTTAAAGTATTCAGAGCAGACCACCTAAATATATTTGATCGGTTCATCTGAGATCAAAAGGTTTTATTAGAGGAAGTCACCTTAACAAGATTCATGAGCCAGGTAAGTTTCAGGTGTGTGTGAGTTAGAATCAACCATCAAACCCATCTCTCTTTCTCCCCTACCCACCAAGTTGGTATGTTATGACCCCCAGACCAAACACACAGGTACGCTCACACACGCTCATGTAAACACACACAGCTCTGTGGAGCATAAAAAACCAGAGCTGTCAGTCATTAACTGAGGGTCGAGGTTTGGTGCAGGAATGTTGACATATCAGGGCAGAGCAAATATTTAAAGGGAAGCTTCTGTCAGAGTTATTCGTTCATTCATTTTCTGAAATCGTGTATTCCTGAGGGTCACATGGAGCCCATGCCTATCTCCAGAGGTCACTGGGAAGTAGTGGGGGACACTTTTTACAGGTCACAAGTTCAGCATGGGGTCACATGTCTACATACACAAGACATTCCATTCACACATTCACTCACACCTAGTGACAATTTAGCGTTGCCAGGTAACCTGAATGGAAGGAAGCTGAAGTATCTGAAGAAAACCCTGGCATGCACAGGGAAAACTTGCAAGCTCTGGAAAAGGATTTAAACTGGTAACCTCCTTGCTGCGAGGCAACAGTGCAACCAACTTCACCTCCATGAAACCTCTGTCAAAGTCCTCTTTGACAACATGCCGAGTGTGTCATGTGACATAATTGAGCCAGCAACCAATCACAGCGCAGCTTTTATGAGGGTTATTTGACCTTTACCCTGTGGGTAAATGTAGGTGTGGTCACATTCAGCACTGAAGTTACTGGTCATAATGTAGCCAAATCTGAGTACACATCATGTCTACGCAACAGAGACAGACCAACAACAACATGACTACAACACAAAGGTAAACCAACACCACTACACAAGCATTGCTCTGGTTAGCATGCTAAACTAGCTAAAGCAAACTACCAGCTAGTCCTGTTTTATACAGACATGTGTGCAACACATCATATTCAACAGTCATGTTGTTTTTTATTTATTTAGTTATTGCATAATCTAATGCTTATGCTGGATTAGGAATGGAACCCTTTTGGCACATGAGACCCACCAAGAATTTTGGTCCTCCAGGAAGACTTTTAAATGACAAAACCCTCTCAGATCTGATGACAGATCTTTATACTGATCTCTAGAGCCTTTAAGACCTCCTCCAACAGCTTCTTTCAACCAGATGAGGAACATCTTAGACATCTCTATTTTCAACTGTAGAACCAGAATCTGCCCAGGATCCATACCTACATCCTCATGAAGCTCAAAACCGTGTTTGAGACCCATAAGGTACAGATCTGTAGAACCTGCTGAGACACTCGTCAAAGTACAAAAACCTGCTAGATCTCCTAAAGCGCTGCTTCTAAAGCTGATAACTTCAACCACCTAAATGATTCAAATTTCAGAAAG
The DNA here is from genome assembly GCA_006937985.1 of Aphyosemion australe. NCBI lineage: Eukaryota > Metazoa > Chordata > Actinopteri > Cyprinodontiformes > Nothobranchiidae > Aphyosemion > Aphyosemion australe. The sequence goes on from SSNS01000439.1 coordinate 211,620, forward strand.
GACCAAAACCCTTGTTGGCCTTTAGGAACTGTGAAGTTACCCTGTTATGAATCCTCAAGACTCTTTACTTTTTGTTTCAGAACCATTACAACTTCTAATAGTGCCTCTATAAGCCCAAGGACTCCTAGGAATCTATACATTGCCTTCAAGCATCACTGAAAGTTCTGAAAGCCTCAACTGTCTTCAGCAGCACATAAAACCTAATCCAGGACCTCAAAATGACCAAAGCATTCAATTCAGAATTATAGAGTCCGTGAATCTACTTCAGAACTTCAGGTCTCCTTTGTGGGCAACAGAAGGAGATACCTGTTCAGAACACTGGTTTCCAAGACAACATAGGTCAGTTAATTGGTCACTAGCCATAGGTTAGGCAGCTCTAAGGGTTTTTCTTACATAAAGCCAACAGGTTCTGACCTCATGAAGACCTTCTGACTAACATCAGATCAGGCTGAACCCCTCTGAAGGCCCTGGACTCTGACAAACCTCCAAGTACACAAGCTTCAATGAGTCTATCCAACAGATGCAATAGGTCCAACAAGTTCAACAAGCCCAGAGGGTCCAACAACCCCAACTGTTCCAAAAAAGTCAATTAAGTCCAACAGTTCCAGTGGATCCACAATGTCCAATTGCTCTAACTGATCCAGGTCTAACAAATTCTACAAGTCCAATAGGTCCAACGAGTCCAAGGGGCTAAACATGTCCTAGTCCAACAGGTCCAACAGATCCAACAGGTCCAAGGTCCAATGGGTTCATCCAGTGGGTCCAACAGGCTCACACAACTCGTCTGGACTCTGGCAGACCAGAACCAGTTTTCCTCCTTGAACCATGTGATTATAAACTTTATTGACCTAGAACATTTCCTGGTTCTGAAGCTCAGAGCCAGAACTCAGCTTTTTATATCCTGGACTTCTGCTTGGCTTCTGTGTGCCACTTCTAGAGACCACTCCTGAAACGTCCTTTACAGAATCCAGTAAATGGTCCTGGTCCAACATGGTTCTGCTTCTGTTTCCACTAAATTTAGGAGCTGAAGAAAACTTGAACAGTATCAGTGCCCGCCTAGAATCAGAGGGAAGTTTTTCACGCACGCACGCACGCACGCACGCACACACACACACACACACACACACACACACACCTTACACAAAAACAATTGCAAGGCAAGTCTAACTAGACAGACAGACAGACAGACAGACAATCTTTACCTACATTAAAACGTATGTGGACTAACCCTGCTCCAGTGTTTCTTCCTCTGTTCCTGAAGGAAACTGAATTCTTCAAACAGGTTTCTGTTTGGCTCCGCCTCCATCCAACCTGCCAGTCCCAGCTTGTCCAGTCCAGCCCTCCTTCCTGCTCCTCCACCTTTTACTCCTGCTCCTCCTCCTCATCTTTATAAGAGCAGACCAGCAGCGCTCTCTGTCTGTAAGATTAGCATACTGATACTTCATACAAAACTGAAAAATGAAACAGCATAAAGTGAGATTGAACATCTTAAAGTCATTTTAAAGATCAGAGTGAAATTTGATGAAATAAAGTCGAGTTAAACAGTGAGTCAAATTACATATTTTAGAGTCAAATTTAAGATCAAAGAATACAATTTAACATAGTAAAAACAGATTAATCATCATCAAGTCAAATTAAATCTATTACCATTGGTAACTTACCATCAAACTGAGGTATGTATAAAAGTTCAGAAGTGGGTTAAATCCCGAAAGTTACCAGGGCCAAAAATAGGATTTTCATGTGACTTTCACACATTATGGGGAGATGTTAGCAGAGGAGTTAAGTGCCCATCCCATAACCAGAGGGTTGCAGGCACGAGCCCGGATCAGTCTGTCGCAGTTGTTGTGTCCTTGGGCAAGACACTTCACCTTCCTTGCCTGCTGGTGGTGATCAGAAGGACTGGTGGTGCCTGTAGCCTCACGTCTGTCAGTGAGCCCTGGGGTAGCTGTGGCTACATTGTAGCCCATCACCACCAGCATGTGAATGTGTGAGAGAATTGGTGAATGGTTGTGTTGTAAAGCGCCTTGAGGGGTTGTAGACCTCTAAAAGGCACTATATATACAGGCCATTCACTATTATGTTCAACATGGGTAAACACCATGTAGTTTATATGTAGCACATTTACAAACAGCATGACAGCTGAGCAAAGCTCTGAACAGATAAAACACAGTAAAACACAATGTACTAAAATAAGTATACAAACAGAAAAAAATAGGAAGGAGTTGTGTACAAGTCACAAGCATCAACAATTCAGTGACCAGTCAGGAATGACTCAGTATCAAGTCAGTAGCGAGTCAGGAAACACTAATGTCCTGTGAAATATTACTACTGCTGCAGTTTAGTAAAAACAAAGAGCAGTTCCCTGGTTTATACTGAATAAATGAGGTAAAACGTCACTGTTCCTGAAGCGTTTTAAACTCTTCATGTTGTTAATATCTCACTGTTCATCCGCCATATTCTACCGCTCCTCTTCCTGGGGCTGACGGGCGTGGAGCTGAATGCCTTCTGTTGACTCACTGTTTACCTATGGTGGTTCAGTTCTGATGACCCACCACAACACACAAGAACCAACGAGAACATCTGGTTGATGTTTGTCTTTATTCTAAAGAACAAAGAAATTAAGACATCAGTCAGCAAATGAACATCAAAGACCACACTGGAGTGAAAGGAAAGTTAGTTTACTGAAAAATTCATAACTCCTCAGGTTTAAGTACACATGAGTTCTCATTTTGTTTAGAAACTGCAGCTTATGCATGGAGTCATTCAGAAAAAATCCTGAATATGCAGCTTGTTGAACCTCTGATTGCACTAATAAGAATACGATCACATGCACAGAACTTTAAATCGGCGTAAGCCTGCAAGAAAACTCACTTTTATTTAAATGTTATTTTGTTTTCTAAAATGTTGATGTAAAGGACCTTTGGGTCAATAGGAACTAAACTTGGTGTGGTATAATAAATAAATAAAAACAGAAACTTTACATCCACGTTCTAAAATAAATGCTGCAACATTTTTTCATCTAGGTTTAAAAAATCTGCAGCCTCCAGTTAAGTTCAACTTTGGCTCCACCTGCTGGCAACTTCAGGGATTTCTGAGTATTCTAACTAGTTTTCATTGTGTCATACAGATGTTTACAGGTGTTTACAGATGTCCAGGCCTCTCAGGTATTTATGGCAATACATGACTGAAAGGGTCGAGTCTGGGCTGTGTGGTGGTCACAGAGGGGAAAAGGACTGTCCACAGACTCACCATGTCTAACTGTATCCTACACATTTTGTTTTGACTTAAACAGTTTAGCTAAATTATACTAAAATGATTTAAGTTTGATGTCATTAAAAATCCTAAGTAGATTCCACTAATTTATCCACATGCATGGATAATTTTGAGTTAAATAAACTGAAATGACCAGACTTTGGTTATGGCCACCCCTTTAGGAACACCATGTTACGTTGCTTTTGCAATCTTTCATCAGATACTTGATCCCCTCATTCATACCAATACAGAACAGATTCCCAGATGGCTTCTGGACAGCCTGCCATTCACACCGACTACGGATCGTGTGCAGAGCATCTCTGGAAAAATGCTCGTGAGTTCACGCGACAACAGGTACGTAAATAGAGCTAGTAAACAAAAGCCTCACCTGTCTTCTTGAAATGTTATACACAGTGAACTGATATCATTAATAGTAAAACAAGGCTGAAAAAATATTGCAACATGGGTTTTATTATCGGATGCACCTCACTGAAAAAACGTGTCACTTCCTGTCTGGCTGATTTCTTTGACTTCATGACAATCCGCATGTGGCGTCTGGATCCACACCACTCCTCCTCAGCCAGCGTGAATGCTCTGATTGGAATCAATGATATTTTTTTATCTATGCAGAAGCTGTATGGGAACTGGACCACATCTGTTATACATTTGGCGTGAATGAGGCTTTATTATCTACATTTTTCTTTCATTGTACAATTGTTGAAATTTTCTATGGCAGAGGAGTTTAATACCCACCCTGTGGGCCTTCTAAGTGTTTTTCTGCATGAAGACCAAGATCACATTGAGGTAGGATGTATCCTGGCTTCCAATGCCAAGTGCCAGGTTGGCAGTCTTGGAGAAGCTTTTCTCCACATCTGTGACCTTCTCAATCTTTCCAGTCACTTCTTTGATGACTGTCAGGCAGTCATTGAGCCCTGTGAATAATTTGCCACCTTCTCACTAGTGCAGAATGACAGGACCCATCTGACCTTTCACATCTGAGGTGTGGTCCTGAACTTGAGCAGGGGTGCAGCAGATTCAATAAGACCATCATAGTTGTAGCACACACAAATGTTTATTTGCTAACATTTTTAATTTTAGTGTCAGGAAATTCCAAAATAATTCATGAAGAACAAATATTCAGGTTTCAGCGATTCCAGAAGTCCTAACATACCTGTTTTATGAGCTAAACCTGTCTGGAAGTCTTCAGTGGAGGGGTTTAACAAATGTCCCACAGAGAGGAGACGTCAGGGCAGAACCAGGACTCACAAAAGAAATTAGGTCTGACATTTGTTCAAGGAACTGCTTGCTTCAGTTGTGCATAAATCAAGATAATGAGTTGCCATGTTGCCATCAGAGTTCCTCTGGATGAGCTGGAGGAGGAAGCAGGGGAGATATGGAGACCTCTGCTGAAGCTGCTGTCCAGTAGAACTGGTTCTGGATGGATGGAAAGTCCAGAGCCTGTCTATCAGAGGGTTGTCTGAAGACAGACATTCTGCTCTGGACTTTGATAACTGGTTGCTCCATCGCTAAACCTCAGAGATCTTTTTGGACCAGGTTCTCGAGAGGAAGCCTGAGGTCTATAAGCACCATCAGCCCGTGTGACTAAATTTAATATCAGCTGCAGACCCAGAGGTTTCTCTGTAGGAGCACCGGAGACCTGGATCTGGTTGAGGCAGCCATGTAGTGAGGAGAGACCGGAGTCCTTTTGGGTGAGTGGAGACGCAGATGCTCCAGCCGGTTCTGGACCGTCTTTCATTGTGCATGCTCAGAGATGACAAAAGAGTTACCCGTTCTAAGAGTTTAGCTTGCTTACCTACTTTGATGTTTGACTCAACCCCTGACCCCGCATTTGAGAGCTGATCCATTTGCTGCTAATGTAGGTCAAACAGATCATCAAAGTTTAACAACTGATCAGATATTAACATATAATCAGAGTCTATAAGCTGATCAGAGTCCAAAAATTCCTGGATCAGCAGTTAAACCATAACTAGCTAAAGCCCACACAATGAGGTTTCTGTTGGTAAAAACTGAATTCTCAGAACTCAGATCGTAACTTTATGTTGTAAACTGTTTATTATATGATTAAGTTCTCAATGCACATTTGTTCTATTTTGATATTTTTGTGTTCTTTACTCCAACAGTTCTGGTGGGAGCGAACACCTAGAGCATGAACCTTCTCTCCTCTCGAGGTTTCATTCAGATCAGAGCTGTCATGATGACCCCCATCAGGCCCTCACCCATCTGTGGCTTACACACTATGAAGACTGCCATTCCCCTCATTTCCATCTAGACTGAATGTAAAAATGTGACATTGATAAAAATGTTTAAATCTAATAACTGACTTTTATTAATCACATGAAAAGGGTGAATGGGCTGAAACAGAAGATTGATTCCCAGCTTTAGACTCTTTAGGGCCTAATTAGCAATAAACAAGCCTGGATGTTTTAATGTTTAATCTTTCTCAATAACTTTATTTTGTTTCCTTTGACCAGTGTATAGAACGTTATATGTGATTTTATTCTCCAGGACTTTTCCAGGTCTGGTTTTCCAGGATGTTTAGTAACACAGATTGTTTATTGTAACAAAACTTCACTCTGGCAGAATCCTGTGGTCCAAAATCTGAATCCCAACACTCTCATCTCTGTACTTTTCTCTACTGTCCCCCTCCCTGTGGTTGTCTACTTTAGGCTTCTCTCCATGGTCAGCCTCAGTTCCTGCGCTGCTCCAGATCTTTCCTTCGTTGTTTTTCCTTTTGTTTCTCTAGCTTGTCCAAAGCTTTTCTCTCCTTCTCTGCTGCACTTTGGATGTCTTTGATGCATCGCTTCAGAGCGCTGCGATCTGATGAACTAAGGACGCCCAGACTCTGCAGAAGACAAACAGCAGTTTTACATGATGCTGTTGCATTTAATCCCATTTTGAAATTTCAACTAAGACATAGATTTTGATCTTTAAGGAAAATTCAGAGAGCTTAAGGGAGTTTTAAGAGTCTTGAGGAGGTCTTTGGAGGATTTAAACACTTCCAAAAGGTCACGTCGTTTCGGTTAGGGTTAGACACTTGTTTTAAATTGTGGGCAATTCTAAAACAAAAGTAGAAAAACAATGCTTCAGTTGGGCCACTTTCTGTGATGATCGCCACCATTATTATCATCATCATCATCACTACCAGCATCTTCGTCATCATCATCATCATCATTGTCATCACATCATCATAACAATTATCATCATCATCATCATTGTCATCACATCATCATAACAATTATCATCATCATCATCTTCATTTCCAACATCATCGTCATCACCACCATTAACATCATTGTTGTCGTCGTCATTGTCGTCATCATCATTACCAATTTCATCATCATCATCATCATCATCAGCATCATCATCATTATCATCATCATTATCATCATCATCACCATCATCATCACCATTATCATCATCATCATCACCAGCTCCGGTGGCCTAGTGATAGAGTGTCCGCCCCGGGACTAGGAGATTGGGGTTCGAATCCCAGTGGGGTCATACCAAAGACTTTACAAATGGGACCAAATGCCTCCTCGCTTGACACTCAACACTAAGGGGTTGGATTGGGGGGTTAAACCACCAAATAGTTCCCGAGCGCGGCCACAGCTGCAGCTCACTGCTCCCCACCATGGGGATGGGTCAAATGCAGAGATGTAATTTCACCAGTGTGTGATAAATACTTGGGACTTTAATTATCATCATCATCATCATCACCATTATCATCATCATCATCTACATCATCATCGTCATTATCATCATCATCACCATTATCATCATCTTCATCATCATCACCATTATCATCATCATCATTATCATCATCATCACCATTATCATCATCATCATCACCATCATTATCACCATCATCATCGTCATTATCATCATCATCACCATTATCATCATCATCATCACCATCATTATCATCATCATCACCATCATCATCATCATCATCAGCATCATCATCATTATCATCATCATTATCATCATCATCACCATCATCATCACCATCATCATCATCATCACCACCACCACCACCCCTTAAAAACAACAACCTGCGCACCACAAACAGCAC